>PNEQ01013601.1:0-40085 GCA_003012365.1 Medauroidea extradentata | reverse complement strand
TTGACCGTCCCCACTTCAATTCCCTGTTGGGTCCTTAAAACTGAAATGTCTGGTATGTTTATCATTACGCTGGTGTGTTGCACTGACAAGTTACAGACTAAAACCTACGTGTCACTTACGTGGCTAATTTCTCCGTGAGGAGAGAGAGTTCGACTAAACGACCAATGGCCGGTGATACTACGAATGTCTTGTAATTTTTGTGCTAATTAGTTTGTTCATTTGTCGTGTCGTTAATGAGTTCCCTCTTGGTAATTTTTGCCACGTGGGTGGGCGTGATCCGATATGCGGATGTTGTGTTCCCGTTCCTACCTGGCTGATGATCTATGCACACGTCGTCGGGTGCACAGCTGACGTAGGGTGCGCGGGGGCACTGTTGACAGTGATGGTGGCGCTGTAGGGACAAACAGGCTAGGGTGGTTGGCATCACATTATAGATGGTTGGTTTATTTAAAACTAACGAGGTTAGGCCTAACCTCGTCCATTTACTGAATACTAAATTGTTGAAATGTCGTAGACGTGTCTATGCAGTTGTAAGCGTTAAAATATATACTTAACTTAGCATGCGAGTTTTATTTTTATAATTTTCCGTAATTATGTTTATTTTTGAAAAGTAAACTTTTACAAAATAAATTCTGAAATTACGTTTGCTGAATATTTCATAAATATTCAATAACATGAAAATTACAACCTCATACTATACCTTTTTTAGTCTACTTACAATATTGATAATATTAATATATTTTGTAACAACAGCGTGCACTTACCTTCAAGCAATGTGTAATCTATAAACATTCTGAACGGGCAGTTTTTGTGCGCACAAATGTTAAATAATTTTGTTGTTTGCCGAAAAGATTATATTTTAATTTTTTTCTTGTAAATTTTATTTTCGGTATAACGAAATTTTTTATTGACACACACTCTCCATGAGGCATTATTCCGCGTTTCTTCTAACACACACTTCATTTTAAAATACTAAACAATTTATTACATATTTCATATTAACTAGGTCGTCGTGGTCAATATTAGCTTTATATACGTGAACTAAACCCTGCATTAAATCCACACGAGCCCTTAAAAATAAAAATAAACTCGCGTCTCCATTGCCACGCATATGGAAAATACATTTTTATCACCAATCCGGCCATCTGCAAGGAGCGACAGTGCTGCTCCTAGCGTTGCTTTGCATCTCCAATAGACCTTACTTGCATCCTATGTGGCGGCCATCTTGCCTAACTTACATTAGGTTTGATAAATCGTCTTCTAGGTTACTTGTAGGCGCCCAACCTCAAGAACTGAAGACGTCGCAGTAGGCAAGTGCAGCCCTCGCGGCTAGCACATATCACCAACAGCAAGGAGCAAGGGCACATAACATCCCCTCCTTGCCCTAGAAATGAGCCACCAAGAGGCGAGTGCGAATGCGAGTTTTGCCTCCTCGGCAGCAGAGATAGCCATGCCGCTGCCAGAAGGCAATGATAAATTCGTGCTTCATGAGCACAGATATTCACGCCCGCACAAGCAAAAGGCTCCAAGAAGGGCACAGGAACTGCTGAGGCACGCCACCACAGCGGCGCTACATAGGGCAATGCTGAGAGCAGAGCAGCATAGGCAGTATTCTGCTCAAAGCAGATTGAATCATTTCGCAGTCCTACAGCAACGCCGTGAAGGCCAAGTAGCCTCTATTGTCCTGCCAGGAACGTCAGGAATGCAGGAGAAACCACCTCGCACTAACGGCAAGCATGCAGCGGCCGGACAAGGCGAGTTCCCCCTTCCCCACTTCCCTCCTCGAACACCCTAGTCACGAGTGCGGAAACGAGGAATCGGGACTTGTAAACGCCCAAAAAAAGATTATGCGCATACATGGAGGCAAAAGTACACACAACTTAACGAGTTCTGATGCTATGGACACTGCCATAGAACCAAAAACAAACCAGGAATCCGTAAGCTCGATTCCCCCTCTCCCCTCCCCGCCCTGCCTGAGACGCGCAAAATATGCCTCCCGGCCACGAGACTGCAGGGAACAGAGGTGTAAACAATGCTAATGACATACATGGTAGTAATCTGCGTGATAGGCAGCAGGCAGGCACAAGCAATGCATCTAACAGTGAATCGGCCAGGGCCAGTACGACTGGACCGAAACCAAAGCCTCTCATCGTGTTTCACGATGATAAACACCCCTACCACGAGTAACTGCCAGAGGTTAGGGCATGTAGCAGGTGCTTGCAAGACTTCGACAGTGTGTCGTTGGTGTGCCGGCAATCATGCCACGAATAAGTGTAAGGCTTCTGCACCTATGTGCGCTCTCTGCAGCAAGTTTCACGTGGCTTATTACTGCGGCTGCGAGGTGCATGTGAAGGCTGAAAATTCCCGCAGGCCAGCTGAACAGCGACCTAAGAGACAGTCACAGCTGACCCAGTCGCAGAGAGACCAGCAATACTTTGCTAGTCGGCGAGCTGGTAATTAACCTATACAGACTCGAACTAGAGACCCTCAGCCCAGGAAACAAGCAAAGAGGCCTAACTCGAGCGCCGAGCAGAACAGCAAGGATGAAAGCTGGCACAAGGTAGGGAAAGGCGGGAAAACCCAGCGACCTCCCCTCCCTCCGCCACAGCGCCCTGAAACCCAGACGAACAGTGAAACTCGCAGGGGCAAGAACAACCAAAAGAACAAGCCAATAGGTGAGAGCATGGAATCGAACTCGCGACCCCACCCACAGCCGACCAAACTAATTCCTCAAAGGCAAGGAAGGAACCCAGTTATGCCAGTAAGGTAACTGGGGAAGTGATGGAAACAGGCCCAATAGAGACTGAGCCTGCATCTATTCCCATCCCAGTGCAACATTCTGTAGACAGGTTGTGAGAGCAGACCCCGCCGAGACACAAACTCGAGTCGGCGGCTGTACAGGCACCTGCCTCCCCCTTCCACACTCGATCGGCCGGCATACAGACCAGCCCACCCCCTCCCCTGCGACCTGCATTCCAGTTGCGCCGCAAAGCCAGCTACCTGCACCATTGTTCGTGGCCCAGCAAACAGTGGTACCAACCCTGCCTTACCCACCCCAGCTCGAAACATTGCAGCCACTAGCCGACACTCTGCAGAGTACAGACAGGCTACAAATTGCGCTCTCTCAGGTTCGTGGCGGAAATAATATTGTAAGCGCTATCACCAACTCACTATGCAAGATGCTAGTGGCTTGGCAAACCCCTGGTCTCTCTGAAGTTAACCGCATAAATCTTGTGGTAAATTTCACACAACAGCTGTGTGACCTAATCAATAATGGCCCATGCCAATAATCCCCTGCAGGTCCTTCATAACTTGCGCACTCCATTCCAGAGGCTACTCTTCTGGAATGCAAGAGGACTACTTGGGTAGGAAGCCGAATTCTCAGACTTCCTTTTTAGGCATGAAGTACAGTTGGCAGCAGTGAATGAAACGCACTTGCTCCAAACTGACAAATTGTGCCTCCCTGGATATGTTATCCACCGAAAAGACTGCGAAGGTCGCTATGGCAGGGTAGCTATCATCATTAAAAATAATATAGCTCATACTATAGCTCCAGTCCCACAGCTGTCGCACATTGAAGCTGTCAGTATGTGGCAAGCCACTGACTGTAGTATCAGTGTACTGTCGCATTAGCCAGCTAACTAACCAGGACTTATCTAGCTTATTAGGCCCTCTGCAGTCTGCCTTAATACTGGGAGACCTAAATGCTAAACACCCCTCCTGGAACTCAAGAGAAGCCACGACTAATGGCAGTAGGCTATATAACCGCCAGCTGCGCCATGACTATATGGTGTGTGCGCCAGACACCCCCACCTGGTATCCTGATGATGTAGGCAACAGGAAGCAACCAGACATACTAGACATAACTATTTATAAAAACGTAAGCTTTGTGTATGAACTAGAAGTACTACATGAGCTTACGTCTGACCACTTGCCAGTACTCCTGCTAATAGAGAACACAAGGGCAACCGCCAATCAAATGCGCACTACTCTCCAGTACTCTAAAGCAAACTGGCCCACCTTGCAAGACTACATGGAATGGGAGCTGAACACTCCAGAGCATATCCATTCCCCTGAGCAGGTTGATGAGTGCGTTGCTACACTCACTAGCACAATAAAGACCGCAATTGATATGTTTATCCATAGAAAGGCATATGTATCCAATCCACGAACACTGCCACAACGTATTCGTGACTTAATTACAGCCCGCAACAATGCCCGCCGGCACTGGCAATGGACAGGGTCCCTTCGTCATAAGAACTGCTTCCGAAGGCTACAGGAGCAGATAAAGAATGAAATATTCAATCATAGGTGTGCAGAGTGGCAAGACAAAGTTTCTGCTCTCAGTACAGAGGACAACAGCCTGTGGAGAATGACACGAGGCTTGTTAAATAAACCTCTCCACATGCCCCCCCCCCCTTAAGGGCCCTGATGGCGAGGCTTATTCACCCCAGGAAAAGGTAACACTGCTAGCAGACACACTAGCAGCTGCATTCCAGCCCAACCAGGATCCGTCAGACCCTGATCACACCAGGAACATTGAAGAGGTTCCTAGAACAATGCCTGTGTTGACCGATGGGACTGAAATTAAGCGCATTGTCCACAGCACCTGGATATGACGGCATTCAGGCCCTTGTCCTTAAAAAGCTGCCCCAGTCAACCCTAGATGCTATTGCGAGTGCATCAATGGCGTAATGTACACTCATCACTTCCCTGAGCAATGGAAGTGTGAACATGTCATTCTCTTCTCCAAGCCAGGGAAGGATGCCACTCTCCCCCAGAACTATAGGCCAATTAGCCTACTAAGTGCCCTGTCCAAACTCGCCGAGCTAAGCGTGATTTAAGTTTATCTTTTACAGCTGGATCACGAGCCCTCCCTGTTCGTCTTTAATTTTCGCCTTCTAACACAACTAACAAAGCATGTTATACATAGCATGAATTCTATCTTTTCTTCCTAGCATGGAGAACCCACCTCGCATGTCTATCGTCATGGGTTTCCTCCCGCAACCTCGTGGGTTTAGCACGACCCTCTATGGGATTAGCTCCCAGTTAAATCTGAGGGAAGCACCAGGCCACAAACGCTGGCTTGGCGCTTCATAACCTCACAGTAGGCCATTTGAGCCATGTTCCTTCCTAACCCAAGCTGCATGCAGTAGTTAGAGCGTATAGGCCGCAGGCCTGGCACGCTGCTACCACTCCCGCTCCCTCCTAACTCCTAGTAGTTAGACACTAACCTAGGATGTGCCCCTTCTGGACCACCAAAAAGAAAAAAAAAATAAATCGTAGTGAGAAATAAATCGACACAATAAGTAATTTCGATGTACTTACGTATTCGATTTGATTGAGGTATAGTAGTCCACGTTTCGATGCAAAATGGCGACAAGAGGTTCTGCTATGAATTCATAGAGGCAGCACTGTCGCCCGGTGTTCTCGTGAAAGGCTTGTGTTACCGGTCTTCTTTAGTTATATTACATCGTCGTTGTTTGATATGCCGGTTGTTGACACAGAAACGAGTTGCGCCAAATTTTGAGTGTAGTTTAAATAACAGAGTTAGAAAATTTTTTGTGAAATAGATTGGTACTTATTGTTGTGGTGTTTTATTGTTGTGGTGTTACGTAACTTTTTTGTACAGTAAGTGATGGAAGGATATATTAGGTTTTTTTTTGGCTTTTGAGTGATTTAACTTTATTGACGGCATCGTGGCATTTAGTATTCTTGCTGTACTTTTTACCTTGTGGTTTCAGATTTTAATATGAAATACCAGCTAAAACTTTTTTGTTTGTTGCTTTCATTTACGAGTTTTTTTCGGGTTTCAAATACGTTTTTCTTAGATTGGATTGTGCCGTCAGCTAGTCGCGAAAATGTTGGTACTGAAATCGAGGCCGTACCAGCACCGGTTAAAACTAAGGAAGACAGATTTTTGGAAGAAGCAAAAGAACACATAAAAATGTCGCCTTTAGATATTTGTCAACATAAGGTGAGGAATTCTGTGATTTATTTATTGCTCATATCAGAGGGTCGGAGAAAAAATATATTTTGAAAGCAAAAAGTGTTCTTCAATGTTTAGTTCTTGATCCCTGATACTCTGTACATTTTTAACATGATCACTAGCTGGTTTCATCAAGCAATATTGTGCAACAGTAATGCATTGGAGTCGCAGTCGGGAGGCTTCTGGTTCTAATTCCCGCGTCGGCCATCCCGTTTTCGGTTTTAATGGTTTTTTGATACTGCTCGAGGTGAATGCTTGTATTATTCCTTAGTAAAGGCCATGGTTGACTTCTCTCCCAGCCCCTTTCAATGTACCAAGCTGTGTGTCACCGTCTCTAATGTCTTTGTTATCAATGAGATGCGAAACCGACTTACCTTACTAGCTTGTTTCATTTACACACCATTTAAAAAACTTTTCAGTAGTTAGACAAAAGGTTTATTTATCCAGAATTAATTTTACTTTATGATAAAAAATGCTTTTGCTCAGTATTACTCATAGTGTACCACCCAAACTGACTTGCTGAGGTATTACTGCTGGGTGGTAGTGGCAGATGACCTGAGTTTACCTGGGGTAAAATGGGAATATGGATGGTAGAAAGTAGGTTCGCTGGGCCAGAGGAGAGCGACCAGGCTAGTCAAACTAAGGTTAAGACAGGTGGTGACAGAGGCAACACGGGCATAAGCAGTGGGAGGAGGGACGCTGCTGGATGTTATACTGGTATGACCAGAGGATGTGTGTGCGTTCTCCAGGTGGTGGAGGGTAGGGTGCCGTGGCAGTATGGCAAAGCTGACCGAGCAGGAGTAGTATCCTACCTGGAGGAAAAGTATTGCAGCTGGATAGGGTTAAGTGGTGTAAATCAGTTGTGGATAGGACTGAAGGAAATAATAAGTGAGGCCCAATATAGATATGTGCCCAGAAAGAGAGTTAGTAAGGGATGGGAGCCAGCATATTACAACAGGGTGTTTAGGAGACTGAAGAGAAAAGTGAGAAAGTTAAAGGCGCAGGGAGGAAGTAGGAGAACAACTAAGAGTGCTGAGTAAGCAGCTGTGGAGAGAAGTAAAGATGCCAAAAGAAGGGTTACCTAAGGGCAGTGATGGTGGAAGGAAGTAAAGGAAATTGGAAGGGAATGTTCAAACACATTTATTACTCGAGGGGGACAGGGAGCTGTAACGAACTTAGAAACAGCAAGGTTAGAGGATATGAGTGGGAAGGAATTGTGAACAACATAGAGAGAGATGAGCTGATAATACAGGTGGGAAAAATCAGGAAAATTGTAAGTAAGCTGGATAGAAAGGAAGCCTCTGGTCCTGACGGAATAGGGAATAGTATGTTACAGCTAGGTGGCGAGGTGCTGGTGAGATACCTGAAGGTATTGTTTGATAGGTCCTTGAAGGAAGGTAAACTTCCAGCAGAGTGGAAGGAGGCAGTGGTTGTTCCTATTTACAAGAAAGGGAGGGGGATAAGTCCAGCCAGCTACAGACCAGTGAGCCTCATCTCTTGCATTGGGAAGGTGATGGAAAGAGCTATAAGTTGGTTTCTCATTAAGGAAATGGAGAAGAAAAAATGGCTAGATGAGAGGCAGCATGGGTTGGGGGTACTCTTGCGAGACACAGCTAGCAGGTTTATTGGAAGAGTAGGTTGGAAAGGTAGGTCTAGATGGAGGAAGTAAGATAGATGCTTGTTTAATAGATTATGAGAAGGCATTTGACAAGGTGCCACATAACATGGGCAAGGTGGAAAGATTGATTGGGAAGTAGTGAAATGAAGTGAGTTAGAGATTTTGGCCAGCGCTTAATATCGAGGTCTTCAGTGCTGGTGAGGGTTGACATGAGGTGAGTATGGAGCAGCACCGGAATGAAGGAGCGGGGAAACTAAATTGTTAGGTTCACCAAGAGGAAGAGGGTGAGTAAGATGGTGTACCGGTGGGTTGAAGAGGTGAGAGGGGAAGCCACTAGCTACAAATACCTGGGGGTTGTTTTGCAGGAGGACTTGGGTTGGAAGGAGCAGGCGGACAGAATGGTAAGGAAGGGTAGGCAGGTCTTGGGGCTGCTGGGAGGGTGCTTGGGGGCTGTAGCACACTGAAAGAGAGGCCATATACCTTTATGGTATGTCCTGTGTTGGAGTATGCGGCTGCAATATTGAATCCATACCATGGGGTGGAGGAAAGGGAGATTGAGGGTGTGCAGAGAAGTGCGGCAAGATGGGTGAAGGGGAAATGGTGCAGGGGGCAAGGAGAGAACGGGAAAAGAGATCGACCCTCTGAGATGATCGAGGAACTTGGATGGGGAGCCTTGAAGGAATGGCGGAGGGTGGGAAGACTGGTGAGAATGTACCAGGTGCTACATAGGCTAGGAGGTTGAGGAAAACTAAGGGGAAAATTGGAAAGAGGTCTCTACAGGGGACAAAGGGACAACAGTTGGAAGGTTCACAGGGAGAGGAGAACGGAGAGAGGAAAACACTCAATGGTGATTAGGAATGTGAGCGAGTAGACTGAGTTGAGGGAAGCATGTGTGGCCGCAGAGAGTGTTGAAATGTTAGGAGAAGGGTGAGGGGAGAAGGAAGAAAGGAGGAAAGCTAAACAGAGGAAACCCTGCCACAGGGCGGTAGCCCGACTGGGGGGAGTACTTATTATTATAGTTTACTGATGAAAAATATTTCTATGGATGGTAGAAGTAGTATAACTTCAAAATTTTTTTATTTTCGTTAGGTAACATTGGTTTTGGTTAAGATCGCTTATTTTACCACTAAGTTTTCCATTTTTCGTTGGGTAAGAATACATTAACGTGCAATGATAATTTTATGGAATATTGCAATAAATATAAACTAATCTATCGTAGAGTGGTGAGATCTGCAAAAAAAGTGTATTAGTAAGAAAGTTAGAGAATGCCTGAACAGGCCTCGAGATATATGGAAATTAATCAGTAATAAACTGGAACATATTAAAATAAATATTAATGGAAAAGTAAGTACTTCTGTAAAAGACATTGCAAATGCCTTCAACTCACACTATGTGAACATTGCTGAAAATATTACTTCTGATGCATTACCAACAAAACTAGATGAGTTGCAGGGTTCTTACGTTCCTGGAACTTTGACCATGTCCTTGAAAGGCCTTGAAAAGTCCTTGAATTTTTGGGTTTTCTTACCTAATATTCTACCTAGCTATTTTCGTAACATTAAAATGCTTTCTCAGAAATATGAAACCATATTTTGTCTATTCATTAGTTCTGTAATATAATTTACTTGATGATATCAGACATTTTGCAGTTTATGTGAAATTGATACACTTTCTGGCGTACCACAGCACGTTAGATTACGCTTTTTATGTGATTGTGACAAGTGGTAATCTGCATCTGCTAGAGTTTAATGGCAAAGTTTTTTTTAGAAGAGAAGAGGCGCAAAAAAGGAAACAAAAGAGCTTTGAAAAGGAAAAGTGACCCATATGAAATGCAGTATTTACAAGAGTATTAAAAAATAAATTACGTGTCAGGTGTGGGAGAAACTAGAGTGCAGTGCATGCTCTAGAGCAGAATGTCTCCCACGTTTCTCAAGTCGAAGTTGCTGACCAACTTCTGAAGTGGTGTTCTGTACCAACTATCTCACACTGTACGTTCCACAATTAGTGAACGACTATATTTCACTTTGCTTAGGCCTACTTATTTTTTATTTATTCAGTTACAGCGTGTAATTTGTGGTAATTTTAATACCTTGAATTGGAAATAAAATAATCTAATGTGTGCTAATATTTAAGCAGTAGCATGGCATCAGTCATATTTGTTTACATTAAAACCTGTAACAGACTGAATTTTTTTTGAAAACTAAATGTATCTCTTAAAAAAGTATTTTGTAATTCAGTGTAATTTGTTTTCATGAAACTTTTTAAAAAATATGAAGGAGCTTCATTAAGGGTTTGTTCCTGAGTTTGTTTCAGACAATGACAATAAGTCAAATATTTTTTAACCAAAAGCTTTGAAAAAAGAATTGGTATAGTACAGTCACACGATGCACAATACTGTGGGTGTGTTTTTAAAAATAATCTGCCATTCATCAGCAAAAAAATATTTTGCTTATTTTCACGACAAAAACAGTTTAGTACATTTCTACAAAAAATTCAGCTACAAATTATAACATGTGTATCAAAACTGTGGAACAACAACTTCTTGGGCCAAGGCAGCTGACTGAGATGCCATGAATTTCTTGGACTGGGGCAGCTCTCTCTCTCTCTCTCTCTCTCTCTCTCTCTATATATATATATATATATATATATATATATATATATATATATATATATACATATATATATATAGACACACACACACACAGCTCCTGGGACAGTGGCTCACGGTGCAAGAACGCATGCAAGGCACAAATTCAAAATTATCTCTTCTCGTAAGGGTATCGCTGTGATAGGTGTAATCTAGTGTTTGCAGGGACTGTTAACTTAAACAGACATTAAAAAATATACAAAGGGCAACAAGATTTGTCGACTGCATAAGCTTTACAAGGGATGACGGAATTCCACCATCAGTCATTTCCGATCCATGTATGAGGAGCCGGGAAAATTCATGTACATCCAGATATTCGTGCAGATTCTGTGACAAGACATTCAGTAAAAGTTGTAATGCCCGGTTACATGAGAATAGTAAAAAATCTGCGAAGAAGACTGGTTGGACTTGTTTAATACTTCAGCATTATAAATGTGGGTGCAAGTTCAAATGTTACAACACTACAAACAACCAAGATAGAATCTGCTGAGAAGTATACAGCAGCCATAAACATGAGTACTGATATGATTTGCAAGCCTGTGACATGTATGAACACATGTAATGCTTTCAGAGGTATCCTGAAGACATATGTAGCAGCGAACTTGTCTAGTACGAGCAAAGGTATTTG
Organism: Medauroidea extradentata; assembly: GCA_003012365.1. Lineage (NCBI taxonomy): Eukaryota > Metazoa > Arthropoda > Insecta > Phasmatodea > Phasmatidae > Medauroidea > Medauroidea extradentata. The sequence continues at coordinate 29,203 of PNEQ01013601.1, read as the reverse complement.
CACCTTTCTTGGCAACATGTAGGAAAATTTAATGCAACAGTCAACTGTAGAACTGGAAGACCATGGTCCTCTGAAATAAAACATGTGGTTGGAATGCAGCTATAATAAGCCTGATCCATGTCCTGGTCAAAGCAGCAAAAGGGCATTCAAGATAAGCAATGTTACGCAGCCGTCGATGTAGCACCACTACAGAGATGCCACCCTGTGTTATCTGTCTCCTGAAAACCTCGCCACCAATATCATCTCCGACCTTGACGAGCTCAGTGTGTCCTTATCACACCTGTTGCTGCATCTAATACAGTGGGATGGTAGTGGGCATGCAACAGGCAAACTGTCTCCATTGGAGGGGGTGTATGACGTACATGTTCTTATTTTAGACAGTTTGCTGTGCTGTCCTCCCAAGCGAAGGTCCTGCACTCGCGACCCGATGAGATTATTACTCCAAGGGCTACACCATGCAAACATGTTGCGAGTAACACTCATTCACGCTGGTATTGGGTGCGGCATATAGGGAATATATTAATTAACGAACACACCTGCTTTAATTAATATATTTCCTGGGAAACCCTACGAGTGTGAGAAGCATGAGTCGTGGGTATTGCAGTAGTGCCAACATAACACTTAAAGCGGCACGTGTTTTAGTTTTAACTAATGTCAATTATTTTGTACTTATTTTTCTTAATGAGTGTGTGTTGTATTCAGTATAATATTAGTTTGTATCTGTGTGTAAGTTTTGGTGGGCAATGCCGTGCTCCTGAAGTGCGTCCCGCCACTTTGTTGGAAGTCCTACCCCAGACATTCAAGAGAGCAGATGTGTGGGCAGTTCGTTCCGTGAAGCCATCTTTTGTCTATTCGTGTCATGACTTTGTTTTGTAGAATAGTAAAGTATTAAAAACTGTAGTAAAAATACATATGTGTAAATACTTTAATTTTTACATGCCACGGCCACTTTACGTACAGGGCATACAGTATGTTCCTGGCGTTGCCCTGGCCATAACAGTGGTGCAATGCATCGCCAATCACTTGCTACGCAACAGCGACGCTGCAGGGGATAGCCACATGGCTGTCGACCACACGCTCTGAGGTAACAAGAGTCTCTGCTCGAGTTTCTCAGAGCTCAGTGTATTAGCGGAACTGGTGCCTAAAGGGTTTTCTCTGCATCCTTCCCAGATATATTCAAATTCTAACTGACCCCCTGCTTCCTTCAGTCGTGTCACAACTAGGGGTGTGCGATATGTCGGCATGTCGACATTGACATGGAATGCATGTCGATGTGTCGACATTTATCTGACAATATTTTCAATATGTCGAAATAGACATGTCAATGTCGATACATGTCGAAGTTGACATGTGTCGGGGTCGACGCATGTGTCAAGGTCGATGCATGTGTCGAAATTGTTGCATGTGTCAAAATCGACATATGTTGAGGGATATTGGCCTTTTTGTGCATATGCGTATGACGTGACAGGGCTCACTACGTCTTCATATTACTTTATTCTCTTTTGTTGGTTGGGGCCTGGGAACTGATGCCAAGAAGGTATCCAACACTTATTTCCTAATCAAAGTTAGGCTGGTCCAGTACAGTCCACGTGTTCGCGATCTCATGCTTCGGTTTTATCTTTGTCCTCGCATCGAGTCACGTGTAATGAGCTATGTTCTGTTTAATTCAGCATTGTACCACTAACTTATAGCATAATTTTTATCGAAATTTACAACTTTTTTCCGTGAGGTTCATATCGTCGTGACGGATGAAAGTCATGAGACGAACATTGTTTGTGTTGATGTAAATGATTGTGAGATCATACATGAGCCTACCACTACTGGCGGGAATCCGTATTAGAACTTTTGATCTTTTGAATATTATGATAAAGGCCAAGGGTATGTAGTGTGGACACGTAGTCAACCGCATTAAGGGCACCACATACCCGCGCATTAGAAGCTGATAAATGACGGAGCTGTAAGGTTGACCTTGAAGCGCGCATCAAACGCGCGATGCCATTACGAGCAACTAAGTTCAGTGCAGGTCGCAATCTGAGTTTCACATACATCCGGTTAATACATTTTGAAGTATGGCTGTCTGAAAAGCAAGTTTTTAGCCATGTTGGAAGGCTTAGATACAGTGTTTTTAATGAGCATGGTGTTTTAATAACGAGGTTCCGACCTTGTCTGAAGTTTGTTTTCTTTTTGCATGCTGGCACAATGGGCATATGTGGAATGCTTTGTAGAAAAATCCAGTTTACGAACACACTGCAATGCATTTGAAGCGTGAGATAGGCAAAATTGCATGTTAAATAGAAAAATCTGCTTAGTTTATTTTAAATTTTATGTAATTGTATACTTAAATGGGGACACTGATTTCACCATTTCACAAGAACGTGGTCCGTATATAAGGTATTTCAATTGAACTGAAAATATGTTATTAAAAATAGTTTTTTTATTTAGCTTTTCTGACCGATTATTAATGTTATAAGAAGAAACATGAACGTACGTATTTTTATTTAATTCATGTTGTAAGCAAGCTTAAATAGTTGTTGCTGTTAGTGTTTCAAGCGAAAAGAAACGAAAACCTGCGAGCTAATTGCCAATTTTATGGCTGCTAAATGTGCACATGTATTGTTTCATTTTTAGCTTATAAAATGTAATGTGAAGTGAAAGTGAAAATTTGAGACTTCGTATCTTTCAGTTTGAGTAAATTTTATAATTGTACTTTAATACCAGCATTTATGTTTTTGTCTTTTCTTAAACCTATATCAGTAAATTAATAAATTGCATAAAATTTATGACTGCTTGTAAAATTTAAATCAAGCAGTTTGCACTGTAAGCTTAAAATAGGTTTGCAAGTACAAATGAATTTTACCCTCATAAATTTGGAATAACAGCAAAATACCTACTGCTCATGGGCTATGTTAGTAAACTATTTGATGTTCATACTAGCTGCACGGCCACGGCTTTGCCCGCTACTATTTTTTTAAATTAACAACTTTATTTATTCTTAAAATAGAAAAACAAGCCGGACACATTACTTAATACGTAAACTGTGTATCACATTACGATGTTCACTGTCGTGGCGTCTGCAATTATTTTATTTCAAGTGTTTTGGTAAACCAAAGGAAATAGTAGGAAGCTGTGTCTAACCTGTGCGTACCCTGTTATAGGTATCCTACTGTGGCTTCGCTTACTTTTTAAAATTAAATACGTTATGGAATTCTTTAAACAAAAATGAAAATAATACACAATCCTTAACGCAGTAAATACTCTTCAAAGCGGAACTCGACAATATCCAGATTAATTTAATTTTTTCCTCGCTTGGGCTGGTGTGTAGCAGGTGAGAAAATTTTGTTCAAAATGTTTTCAAAATTTTTTTTAGTTTCAATATAACACTTTATAGTATTAGTAACCTAGATGAACAAAATCGAACCAAAACATCTTTGCTGCAACGCTAATTGAATCAATATTTGAAAACGAAACCGAATGAAAGTGTGACGTGCCCCAACTGTTACTCGATATATTTTGAGCCTAGTGTCGGCGCTGGCTTTAGTCAGATGTCAGTAAATGAGCGCAGATAAAAGTAATTCCAGTGGGATGCTCTTTCATAATTCTCTTATTTTTATCATTAGAAAATTGAATTATATTGCCCCTGGACTGTATCACATCCGGCCAAATGTTGACAATATTTGAGACGTCTGATACACTGCCGCTGAGCTTTCTGCTAAAAAAGAGAAGTGAACCGCAGTATACGGTAGTTAACACACACAATGCATTCGATACGAACAGTTTCTCTAAACAAAATTATACATGTGGTACGCATGTGATAGCGAGCAACTGGAACATACTGTTAAATTAAATTACACGTTTCTGAGCTAGTTTGGGATGGAACTCTTATTAATTAAAAATGAAATAGTTGATTTTAAATATTTGTTTACTATCAATCAAAATGTATATAAAATACACGAGATAACAATGGCTATGCAATCATTAAAATCATCAATGGAGCATTAATTAGTTCTGAAAATTATGCAAAAGAAGCATTTACCATGAATTAAAAACTACAAATTACAACAAGAGTTTTGTGAGCTACCCAATAAACAATCTTTAAGAAATTAACAATATATGACCTTAATACTCAGAGGTGATGGTTGAATTAATTCTCCTAGGTCATATTGACTTGACTCTTTGAGATCTCAGTAACATTTGTTTACGTATGCTTCATTTTAAAGCAAAACTGCTTAAGGAAATTTGGTTCATTAAGGGGAAACAAGAATTATTTTTAAACGGTTTTTTAATTCGTATTTCGAAAAATCTTGAGGTAATATTTATATATGTACGCAAGTTTTATTTTAAAGCGAAATTCACCTCAATATCTGACCAGGTTTAGGAGATACGGAAGATTAATTGCAAACATATTTTAATTTTTAAACAGCTTTTGAGTTTGAATTTCTTAAACTCCTGAAAATAGTTTTTTGGTATTTACATAAGCATACTTTTGAAGTGAAAGTCACCTTGATATCTCAACTGGTTGTTTTGCCATTTTAGGGTATTATTATGTTGTTTTGTATTGAATGCGGTATAACGAAACTACCATTCATACGTTTTGAGGATCTGAGGTGTATGCTCTTCCGATAGATAAACGCAACTGCTTTTATTAGTTTGGGATAAAACACTTACTTTGACAAGTAAACTTATTTACGACATAGGTAGGGAGGTGCCTTATAATTAAGTGTTACATGCTATGTTGTAAAAAAAAGTGAAAATTTACATGTACAAACGTTTGATAATTTTACATATTTGTATATGTAGTCATGTTGACAAATACCGACTGTATATGTAACTAACCACAAATGTTTTTTAGAAATCCAAAGGATACTATAAACTCGAGATTAAACTACACAGATTTACATACATATTTACCAGAAATTTTATGTTACATTACACTTTCAAGTGTACATGTAAAAAATTAAGTAACATTACCCTTAATTTTTGGTTTTATTACTGTACTGTCATTGTATCAATACATCGTTATCATTGCAAAAATACGTATTTCAACGTACTATTTTCCAATGACTGTCATGAATTTTTACTAATAACTTACACAAAAATAGTTTTTTACGTATAAATTAATAGAGACGTTTCATGTTTTGTCCATAAAGTTTTTAAAAACGTATACCGAGTGAAATTAAAAACGATTACACTAATTCTTGTATTGTAGGTTTTGTAAAACATGGTGTAAGGATGAACCTTTTCACATAGACATATGCATTTATACACAAATGTGCAATATCAGCCGTCATGTTTGTATAAATCAGCCTTAAATGTCAAAGTTTTACTATGCTTATGCATGCAATAATTTTTTTAACAATCCATCTGCGTCATTTAATATGCAGTGCAAATGTTTCCTATTCTCTCTAATGCAAAGTTTGTTTCTTTGTTTAAGAATCTCGAACACAATTATTAATTTGGTATAAAATTTCTTCAATAATTGTGAATTGTCTATGCAAATTTTAATATGCAGGTTAAACTTCTAACTTAAAATGGTTTGTGGTTTAGTTGTAATCCTAGCTGAATTCTTGAATAATCTTTTTAAGTGGTCACAACTGCCACTTCATTAATGAAGTTTGTGTATCATTTATTTCATAGAAACCTATTCCAAAATTTTTATGTTCATAAACTTGTTTTTCATTTGGTTGTCTGTAAATAATTTTGTTGTATTTAGACTTACTGATAGCGCAAAGGGACGGTTTTGAAAGCTAGATTGTCACATAGGACGACGTATTGTATTATGCCTACTTGAAGAATATAATTCAGCAAATATACGCGTAGAGTGGAATAAAACTTGGTAATTGGTGTACAGTATGTCAAAATATTTCCAGTTAGTCTAAAATACCCTATTACATAAGTTGTTTATGTATTCTATCGATGAAATTCTACCGCTGAAGTTATGAGCTTAAATGTGTATCGAATACTTGTGGTCTTATGGTTATAATGCTGAGCTGATTGTCTGTAGGTCATTGGTTGGTATCCACTAAGATTAGAAACATTTTCTGTAGTTTGAAATGAATGTTGAAGACTTACACATTGTCGAAATATAAAAATTTATTAGCTAAACTAATTTATCCGCTCTACACAAATTGCTAAACTGATATTTAGAAAAAAATGTATTTATCTGTAACATTTATGCCACAACCGCGAAAGCAAAATAATTCTAATTTACTTTTACCCGTAGTATACGGGTTATTTTACACAACAGCATGCAAAAGTATACCTACAGTGGTTTTGTTATTTTACATGCATTTACTGTATGTTTACCATGAAACACTGTAAATAAACACACAGGTATTGCTAGTTTAAAATTACCCATACTAGCATGAAGGCTGTGATGCAACACACAAATTTATTTTACAATGTATGGTTTGTTTCTTATTTTTATGTATTAAGTGCTTTGGGATGGCATAGTTACAAAAAAATACTGTGCCATTCTGAAGACAAGAATGTAAACATAGGATCGTTAGCATTTAATACAGACAAAATTATTCAAATAATAAAGCAAAATTATTAATCCATTCCCCACTTTACAGTTGCCAGAGTATGTGTTATTGTCTTGTGGCAAAATATTTATCTACTAGCACAACACAGTAGATGCAACACGACGATTAAAGCTGAACATCCCGTCGCATATGATACTATTCTAACGTCAGCAAAGTAAATGGTCGCACCTTATAGTGTCGTTCATCAACTAGGCCCTAGCAGTTTTAGTTAGAAAAAATATATTTATATTTGTCATGTCATTTAGTAAAGCAGTCTGGACTTGCAGTGCTTTTTTAAACTAAATAATTTCATAACTGAGTTTAGCAACAGGATAGGCCTAACTGTTTTCCTAATATTTTAATTTCGGAACAATCATCCACAATTGCAAGCTTCAGGATGTAAACAATATACAGGTCAAACATGAAAGACATAAATTAAATTAAATATGCTGAGGAAGGACAACGGGATTCAATCCTGATGTAGATTTCCAGGTTTACAAATAAAGGTAAACACCTTGTAAAAACTTTTTCCTACTACAACCTAGAAATAATAAATTTAGGTTTGATAATCTGAATATGAGTAGCTTTATTGCTTTCATAAGCAATAATTTTTAACACATACATTCCAACTTTGATGACTTGTTCGTTATTCGAAACTCATACCAATTTACGAAGCATCATGTCAGGGCTGTAAATATAATAAAATGTACGGCAATATTTACGTGTTTGACACGTGGGGAAGTAACCAAAATGGTGTCGACTTTGCCACGATGTCGGAATCGACACAATGTCGAAATTGACACTACGTCGAAATCGACATGGTGTCGAAATCTACATGGTGTCGAAATCTACATGGTGTCAATATCAACATGTCGAACTTTTATCGACATCTGGTTCACGTTGAATGTCAATATCAAATTTTGGATGTCGCACAGCCCTAGTCATAACATTGGCTAAATTGAGGATAGTGTGAATTCAAGTGTAGAGATTTGCCATGAGAATGAAGAAATTGTTACAAAAGGTTCATGATGGACCCTAGATTTTGTTGATGATTTACAATGTAGAACAAATTTATTCAGTTTACTTCAAAAATAAACAGTGAACAGGAGGTGTTAGTTGTTTTCCTGTTTCTGATCAGACATTAGAAGGTGAATGTAGCTGTAATTTCATTATATATTTTCAAGATTCGTGAGTTCTTTTTTCCATGTAGTTGTATGTAGATTACATAATAAATGAAAATCAATTGTTTTGAAAAAAATTGTGAATTATTTATTCTGTGTGTTTTACAGGTGTAAATTTAAAAATAAAATACGCTTAAGTTCTGCACTTCCATTTTTAATAAATGTGCAGAAAAGTAAAGATTTTATGGAAATAATCTTGTATGAAACTGATATACCTGATCCAGTATGGATGCTGGCCTTGGATATGAGAGATTTGTTAATGTTTTGCATTGCTTTGAGTGCTCAAGCATATCTAACTGGTAGCTGTGTCGTATCTACATGATATGTAATGCATAAGTTAAGGCAGCAGAGGGGAGTGGGGTTTAGATCGGACAGGCTCCGACAGGAACGTCGGTGATTGAAGGCTGAGTTGTAGCTGAGTGAAGAGAGTTACTGGAGGGGGGGCTGAAGTGGGGAGAGGGGATCTGTATAAGCAGTATGGTTAAAAAAAAATGTCAGTCACTTGGTGGGTGTGATATTGATTGGATGGTGTCTGCCGTGTTTGAAATTAGGCGAAATGTCTTTCATGTAAGTGTCTGTATTCCCTTAAATTAATTTTTTAGATTTATTAATTGCGTTTATTGGCAATAGTTCAGGTATAGCTGAGTTGGTGAGATGTAGGTAGGGTGTAGTCATCGGGGGGCTTATAGGGAAATATAACAGGTGTATTTTAATTAATATTCAATTGGTGGGTTTTATTGGAAATTGGTCAGCCAAGATGGGAGTTGGTTTTCAGTAATTAGCATTATTAGTATTTTATATTTAGGTAGAATGTGTTAAAAACTAAAAAACATTATTTTTTAAAATAATAAGTAAACTTATGATTTAATTTTTAATTATATAAATCAATTTTCAAATGTTGCTGCTCTATATGTGCCCACAACGTGACCCGTAACCCTCGGGGTTAACTTCATTCCGAATAAATCTCTTAAGGATGTAACACTGGTTGATTTCATACAATAACTAAATTTTACTGTTACATACTCAAAATGAAAGATTAATAGTTTTGCATTGAAATTAACATTCACTGAAGGAAAATTTTCGGGAATTAGAGTTGACAATTAATAGTCTGTTTTAATTAATTTGTTACAAAGTTGACAATCTTTTCTCTGTGTAGCATTTTGTAAATGAAAATGCAATTAATTAGTTTATTAGGCCTATGTATTGAAGTGCAAATGGCTAAAATGTTATTGTAGTTTTATGTGTTATGAATTTCCAGATAATCCTGAAGTTGAAGTCGTCATGTTCAGTATTGTCTGAGGAAGCCCTTTTAAAAATGAGTGTCAGTTTGCTGAACTGTCAGTCAAAAGTTGAAGGCCGAAAACAGATCCAGTGCACGGAAGAAATGGTATGTTATTATTCTAAATTAAACTAAAAATTAAAAAAGAATTTTAAGTTTTTTGTTTTGAGATAAAATTTTTTCCCCAGAGATCACTGGTTTCCATTAACTCAGGTTGCTGTAACTTTTTATTACGACATTTATGTTTAGTTGCTTTGTTTGCCTTTTCTGTAAAATTTTTCAGTCAATTTTAAACTATCTTCCTGGTAAACTGGATTTTTGTAACTTTTCAACACAGTTGAGAACTAGATGACAGTGCAGTATAAGAGGAAAAAAATTGTGAAATACTTATTAATAAAAAATTAATATACAGTACTACATTAAACTTAACTTCCCGATGCACTACAGACTTATAACTTAACATAGCTTAGTACTGGATGACAATGCAATATTAACTCTCTTTCCTGTATGTCTGTTTGGTAGAAATTTTACTTTTTTAAAATAGATTGCAAACGTTTACACACACAAGACTAAAATGCAGAAAATAATTATTTGAATAAACATAAATTTTTAAGAGGATGTATATTTCTGCGTTTGATGCATGAAGACAGTGAAGCGATAAGGTTCAGCTTTCCACACTCGACTGTAACAGCATCGCTTCTATTAGTGATTCGCTAAACTGGTGTGCAATGTTTTCGTACTACTCTTTTTTTCTATGGGTCTTACAGCAGTGACCCTACAATTTTATTTGTGGAAATTTTGTAGTAAATTCCAATGCATGCTTCCAACTTTGTTTTTTTTTTTTTTTTTTTTTACGAATCCAGGTGGTATTTTTCCAGTTAAAGTGTTTAAAAAAAGCAGATTTTAGGCATTTTGAAAGGCCGAATAACACATTTCTAATAAGAATTTTGTAGTTTTAAATTGATAGAAGCCTAATTTCAACTGTGTGCTCTTTTTTAGGCAGACATATCATGAATAAGTTTTGCAGTTTTGCGCAGAAAGAAACTACAACACTGCAACACCATTCATGCGTCAAGTGCATATGCCTCTTAATATGTCACATTTTCAAAACTGACTGAAAAGTATAAAATAATTTCTCCTATAAAAATACTAGATTTAAAGCTAAAAACATTGGTTGCAAGCAGTAGGAGTGTAGGTAGTATTAGTCATTGAGAAAACTCACACAGTGCAGAGAAATAAAATTGTTAGTGACTTAGGTGAAACTATTCATGCATGCACCCACATTTTTTGTTTTTTAAATCTTACAAGTGTTTTCATTGGTGAAATAATTTTATAATTTTTAATCTTTTTAAAATGTAGTAAGCTTAGGCTATATCAATATTTGTTTTTAATTTAATTGTGCTATTTCTTCTGACAATGCAAGTATGCAGGTCTGTAATATTAAAAAAATGTGAAAATGTATGGGAAAATGGTTTTATGCCCAGATATAGAAATTGAATTAAAGAAATGTAAACTCCTTGATTATTGCTGTAATTCATAAATATTACATTACACTTTTTCCTTTATTGTTAGATCACTCTATAGAATTTCTCTAGTTTTTGTATCTGTCAGCCCAACTGTTGCAGATGTTCATTCTCACAAGTCCCATTTTCGTATAGTTTTCCACACTGTCACATTGCAATTATCACTTGAGACAAGTGGAATGTTAGCAACTAACAAATTAAAAAGAGACCATTGGCCTTCTTGCATTCATTATCATAATAATGCAGGTCTGAATGGACTGAATATGATCACAAGCATCGTTTGCATTTTGATATTTAGGATCCTTATTATGACCTCTAGTTATGCAATCAGTTTTAATTATCTGCCAAATGAGTGTATTATGGGTCATAATTAATGCTATCTGGAATGTTGGCAATGGTTTAAACAATCTACTGCTTCAAGAGGCAGTAAGCTGTTATCCTTCAGATAAGCAACATGAAAGTTTACCTAGTATTCTCAAAGTTGCAGACCAAATTACGTTTGGTGCGGGTGTGTTTTATAAAATTTGACATACTTGACTAGATGAATGCAATAAAATCTTGATAATTCAAACTCGTCTTTAGTCTGTGAATATCAAGAATAGGTTTTTATATGCTTAGCATTTGCAGTTTGGTTAATACAAAATTCCACATAATATGTAAGTCAATGTATAACTTCCTAATTGTAGGTCTGTACAGAAATGTATAAATGCTGCAGGAATTAATATTTTTGTTGTGTTTTAACAACTTCATCCTGCATCATGTAACTTTTGACCAGTTTAGTGTATACAGGGTGGCGACAGGGCAGGAAAACCGGGAATAGTCAGGGAATTTTAATGGCCTGAAAAAGTCAGGGAATAGTCAGGGAAAATTCCCCGCCCCATCTCCTTTTTCGGAAATCGAAAAGCAATAGTCAAATTAAGTTAAAATGAGGCCTACATGAATGGAGTAGCGCGGACTGGCAAGCGTGAAGACACGTCTGGTGCCTTTCATCGGACATCACGATACTATAATCCCGGGGAAGAAAGCCATAAGTAGCTGGGCCCGCTGCGTCACATACGCCACTTTTATCTGTAATCTGTTCAGTTGTTTACTGCTCAACGCTTCCTGCTGATGCGGAAGGCTGATAACATGTAGGCGTTTTTTTTTAAGTGCGCTATACTCCGTTAGTGTGAAAAGCAGCTACCGGCTTGTAAAATGATACAGCTATCTCTTGTAACATGAGAAAGCAAACTTGCATCCTGCCATGCTGTTTTCTTTCTTTCTTGTTGTTTTCATCAACTTTAATTTGTAACACAAGGTCACCTATTGGAAAGAAGGGATGGTAGAAAAGGAGTGTGGAATTCTATTTTTAGAGCAACGGTGTGTGCTTGCTTGTGAATAAGATGGGTGAGGTGTCAAGGGGGAAAAACTTAACATGGCTCATGGCTGGAGATAGAAGAGGAACCTCTGGGGGGGGGGGGATGGGAGCTAGAAGGTTGTAGGAGTTACAAAGAACTGATCAACATTATAACATTAAAGTACTGCTTTACATGTTTGTGGCAAGCACACTTCACACGATCTCTCAGTGAGTACCTCTACAATACTCATAAAATTACATTTTTTCAAAGAATTTTTGTTTGTGTAATCTTGTATAGTACTGGGTTTTTCATATTGTAGGTAGTATGTAATCATGAAATATGTTTATTATCGAATGAGAATTTTCTCCACACATAATTTAATTGTGTACTACATGAAATTGTAAATTTAATTTCCCAATGTAACAATGGTATTACTCTGAATTTTTGACATCAATTTAAATGAATTACGTTAGTTGCAACTGTCTGTTATAATTTTGATTGGATTATTTTATTTCAACATGCAGGATTAGAGTACGCAAAGTATATTGTTTATATTGTGTAAACTATGTAATGAATCTGTGTTTCCTGATGTAAGAAGTTTTTACACAAATATTTTATTCATGTAGTAGGCCTTTTAATTTGTCAATTGTGAGAAGTCATAAGTTAGGTATTACTGTAAATTTCTTACCATCAAAATGTACTTAAGAGTTGTAACTTTCAGTTCTAATTTTTATATTATTATAGGCATACTTAATAAACTTGCAAATATAGACTACACAAAATATGTTGTTGGTGTGTTTACTATGCAATCAGTGTTTTCTGAGGCATGTATTTTTCATGCAAATATTACAAGTCGTAGAAGTATTTTGGACTTGCATAATTGCAGCAAATGGTTTGTCACACAAAACCGGATAAGACATGCAGACAAGCAAAAGGATGCTTTTGGTTGTTTATTTTTCTGTTTGTCTGCATGTATTGTCTGGTTTTCTTTGACTTACAGTTTGCTGCTATGGCGTATATCCATAATATTTATTTGATTTTCAACTTGCCCCATCGCAAGAATGGTTTAGAAACAACACAAATTTTTTATTAGGCCTAGTAGCACATTAAAACTTGTTCTATGTGCAAAGTGTATTGAATTGGGCAAAGAAAAATAGATTTTTTTTATAAATCATAAAAAATTGGGTTTAAAAAAATTTATTAGGTCAGGGAAAATTTTCAATTCGGGTGGGAAAAGTCAGGGAATTACATTCCCAACAGTTTGTAGCTACCCTGTGTATACAAGTACACGTCTACTGCGGACAGCCACCAGCTAGGTGGTTGGCACCTTCCTTCTCTTTCGCCATGTTCAGTAAAAAACACAGGCTCATGTTTAACCCTCTTACTTTTAATTTTCCCATGCAGACCTGCATTGTCCTGCTCGGTCCCTCCCTGCAACACCATGCTTGTTTATTGATAAATTCACTCCTTCTTTCTACTTGAATTTGTAAACAGGAATATGTGAATAAGTTTCTGTGTATGGACGATGAGCCACAGAAGAAAAGGGAGAAGAACGATAGCAAAACAAGTAGAAAAGAGTGGAGGAATGGTAGGTGTGCGACACATTCCAGATTTCTTCTGTATTATAGAGAAGTGAAAGGAAATAAAATTGTGATGTGCAGTCCTAGCTGCTGATATTTTGATATAGGGTCTGTAATTACAGCACATTGTAAAGTTAGCTCTTTTGAATACCACCTTATCAGTAGTATTAATAAAAAATGTATATTTATTAAGACCTCATATGTTAACTTTTGAGCATTGTGAAAGCAATTAACTGCACAGTATTTCATTTGCTTGTGTTAAAAAGTGATGAAAAGAAAAATAACCAGTGCTCAGTGCTCTTATTTACCATGTGCTATTGCGTGTCTTCTTGTTTAATGCATTTAATAAGAACTGCGGACACAGCCAACTGTGCTAATTAGTCACACTGGGTAATAATTTCTTGTGTATTAAAATAATATTATTCTATGCAGAACAAACATTTTTGTTTCATTTGTACAGGATGTCTATATTCACCAAATTTTATTTTCAGTTTTTTGTAGTACCCTGTCTTCACTTAGTTTGCTTTGTACCAGTGTAGTTAGGAGGAAGTAGCTCCCTTGCGAGATAAGAGTATTTTAGTTTTTGCAAGTTTTTATATAAGCTAGTTAGTGTTTGGCGAATAATTGACATAGAGTGAAACACTTATCAGTTGGTTTTAAAATCTGTTGTGTCCAGTATTATTTCTTTTAAAACTGATAAATCTACTTCAGAATAATTATAGCTTGTATTGTAATGTTTGTTTAAAGCTAAGTGGTAAATGTACTGTAATGGGTCTTTACGTAAAAGTTTGCCGGATAGCTTCAGTCAAGAGTCTCAAGAAGGATGATACAATTAAAAGGCCAAATTCCCGATTAAATCATTTGAAGTTTAATTATTTAGCTTGCCCAAAATCAACTTGATACAAAAAATTCACATTCAAAAGACTACAACGGCGAACATGGTGTGTACTAATTACACAAAAGATTAAATATGACAGTCCTTAGTTTCAACTAGAACAAAAAAAACCCTGCAGCTACTTGGCCGCTTCCTTCACCACTTATATAAAGTCTTACGAAAAGCTAGCAAACTACCTTAAACTCGGCGAGGGCAGTCACGCTTGCCTCCACCCCACACCAGCAACTCTATCGGCCCCCGGCCTAGCACACATCTGTCCCGCATCCCGATTTCAAATAAACCCCAGCCAGGTCCGCTGCTTGCCTTGACTCAGCCACCCTTACATATTCTTGCGCTAACTGTCATCTCTTTGCCAAAGTGGTAACTATACAGTTAAAATTCCTTTGTTGCAATTCATTATTAAACTGCTTTGCCCTGAGATTAGATGTATTAATGCAATTGACATGTTAATTAGTGGTTTCTTTTACGTAATGGCTGATAGGAAGTTACTGCGGATGCAGAAAATAGTTCTGCTCGCCCTTGCGCTAGCTTTGCCGATGTCTTAAACACCCTCAAAATTCCATCACTGGCTTGTAGCCAATCACCAACAACATGGCCTTATAGGGCATGGGTTCTAGGAAAGCTGCGCCCACCATTGGTGCCGCTGTGTCTGACTGCGAAAGACCACTTCACTTAAAGTTATACCAATTTACATAAAGCCTACTAGTACTTAATTGACAAAGTATACAACAAAAACTCACTTAGCTAGAATTTAGGAAATTCAATGTGAGCGTTTTGATACCAAACTTGATACTGGAAACTTGATTTTAGAGTTACGGCACATTACCTGATACTTTAAAAGAAAACAGCACATCAGCCAACTTCAAATTCACTATAAAAATTTACCACATCAAAATTGGCCAAAAATACACTAAAATAAAATGTAAGGAAACTATGGGCTAATCTACCACTAGGTGTTTATACTTCATACGAAAATTTGGCTGTCCACAAATGATTAAAATTATGGTAGGAACGGGATAGTTCACTATACAGCAAAATGTTATTACAATACGTTACAGTAAAATGCTCAGTCAACAGGTACATGTGCAGTTGCAATAAAAATATATGAATCTACATTTGTTACCAAATGTAGGTTAAATCTCAAACATACTAAACACCCTGAAAATACTGAAATAGCCTCGGTAAAGAAATAATTAAAGAAGATAATCTGTTAAGAATTTAAAGGAGTATCTTTTGACACCTCACACTTCACAATCACATTAAATTGAGTTCCTTGAATTGTAGTACAAGTCCCATAAGGTTGGAAATGGCTTAGTAACTCAATATGTTATAAAAGTTTACCTAGATAGAATGTTTGAATCAATATTCTGAGCAACAATTTACTTTAAGTCAAATGTACTCAAGGAAAAAACAAAATAACAATACTTGTGTTAACATATTCAAAGTGCCATAAGGGATTCATCACATAACTAAAAGCAGCAAGACATACATACACAGATAAAAAATGTTAAATAGGGACCAGGTCCGCAACCCTGTACAATACATTTGACTTATTGTAGAAATTCTCACATTCTGCCATAGCAAATACTTTTATAACCAAGCTATGATGAAGAGATTTTTTTTAATGTGTTAGTTACAGTAGCACATTTTTAGAAAAGTTAAGGATATACTGTATTTATAGTTGTAGAACTATAAGGCAGTGATTTCTACTTTTACATTAAGTGTAGTGTTCTTTTGTCTTTGTAACTGTTTTAATTTGATACTCGTTTTGTCCAGTATAGTACAGTAAGTAATTTGGTGAATTTTATTCATCAAAATGTGTGAGTGAATTTATTGTTCCAGATTTGGTTTTGTTGTACTGTTTAATGCAATTTGTTGTTTGATGACTGTTGAAAAATTGCACAGGTACAGCATCTTTTTTCCCACTCTAGCCTAATGTGAATTTATTGCATATTTCAGACACTGAAGGAATGCACAAAGGCAATGGATCCAGGCATTTGGAACCTATATCACTTGATGAGTATAAGAGCCAAGTCTGTATGCTATTTGACTAGACAGCAACAGTTTAATGCATATACAGATATGATGTTGAGCAGACTAACAAGTGCTGCACAAGATCAGACTGCAACTATGATGTTGCTGGAGGTGAGACTTGGCTATTAGTCCACAGGTCATATGTACTCATAGTTATTGTTGTAACACCAGAGAACTATAGACTTGTATAGGTGGTTTGAGATAAAGTGAGAATTTTTAAAACCCTAGTTATTATTTTCCTTTAAGATAAAGTGTATGATTACATCACTCTTAAAATGTTCCATTTGAGGTCCCCATAAATAATTTTTTTAAAATTATTATTTTAGAGAAGACAGTCATCGAAAGTGCTCATTTTATCGTGAACCACCTATAACAAGCAATTTTTATTCTTCAGTTTTGTAAGTTTGTCACATTTTCCTAAATTTTAATTTTTCTTTACTTTTTCTATTTTTTTAATTTATTAATTTTTTTATGTTGTTTGTTAGTTGAAAAAGTGGCCGTAGTCTTCTCCTTTTTTTTCTCTGTTTAAAATTTTATGATAATACAATTTAAACTTCCTTTTGCTCATTTGAAGTGACCAAGAAGAATCGTAGAACTGTATTATGAAATACAGGAATGTGTTCTGAAAAGTAAATACAGGAATGTGTTCTGAAAAGTAAAATCTATATTACAGTTATTTAATTGGTAAATATGTCCATAATAGATTACGTACAGTTTAAAAAAAAGGTGCTATTGTCTAGTTTCCTATAGGAAATTTAAAACCTGGTAATTTAGTGCAATTGAAAAAATAAAGTAGTATTTTCAAGTCATAAATGTTTTTTGACATCCTTTAATATGCTTCAGAGTATTAAAATCCAATGTGTTGTAACATTTAAATTCCAGGACTGAAATATTGTGCCAAAATTAATTAATTTAAAACAGATGTCTACTAATTTGCATATTATTAGTATGTAAGGTAATGTAAGAATTTTAAAGTTTTCATACATAGTGTAAAAAATTGTTTAATTAATATAAAACTATGTACTGTTTACCTGTATCCATATTGCTTCCTTTTTGTTTGACAACTTACTAAGTAAGGTGGCACAAAGGTAGCATGTTCGACTTGCGTTCAGGACGACGGGGGTTCAATCCCCTGTTCCATCCATTCTGGTTTTTGGTTTTCCATGATTTCCATAAATCACTTTAGGTGAATGCTGGAATGATTCCTTAACAAATGCCATGGCTGACACCTCTCTCCCAATTCCTATCTTTGTGCCAAGTTATGTGTCACAGTTTCTAATGACCTCGCTGCTGACGAGACGTAAAGCCCACTTAACTTACCTTCTTTTCTTCGACAACTTGATGGTGTGGTAGTTAGTTATCCCCAAGTTTTTTAGTGCTTGGTTGATAACACAGAAATTTTTATATGAAAATTTAACAAATGATTTTTAAATGTGTAGATTTTCTCAGGATATTACTATCCTTACTACTTTTTATTGTGTGTCAATGGCGGGAAAGACCGCTAGGCTACTAATTACAATTAAAACAGAAAGAGTTGTGCACAAGTACCATCCTGTGAGTACTTGTGCACAATTCTTTCTGTTTTAATTGTAACTTTTTATTGTGTATTATTCCTACTTACAAACATCTTTTAGCCTAAACCTCAGTGCTTCTGCTTTTGTTGACCTCGTGCTTCTGTTTTTGTCAACCAATATTTAACCTCTGGTATTCTCTGTACTATCCTGGAATGGCTACCTAAAGTGGCCACTCTAGTAAAAATACATAATGTTTCTTTTATACCAACATCCTACACACAATGGACTCTAAACACAAAAACTTTTTCAAGACTAATATTTTAATTTCACTAGACCAACCAATGCTCTTCTGATTATGCCGGGCACATTCAGTATAAAACAACTACAATTCAAAGATTGGGGAGAGAAACTTCCTTAAAGTAATGGAAACAGCCGTAGGAATTAGAATATCACCTTATCAAAACTTTTAAGTAGACAATCTAGAAGACAGTTGCCTTGCGCTACTACTAAGAGCCAGTTTCTGGAATGAATGAACCGAGATTATTTGGTAAATGATATTGGTTCAAGGTGTGTTTCACATTTGCAGATCAAGGATTGATCCCAGATAATTTTGAACCTGACTCTGCACTGTCAAATTTTGTTGTTTCAAACTATGAACCTTGGTTCATATCTTGGTAACGAGGTTATGTACGACATGAGAAGAATAAATTCTTAAAATGTATTAAAATAACTTGTGTATGGACTGACGAAAATAGTTGGCTACACATGAAAATCAGGAAAAATGTTTTTGAAACTCATTTTCACTGAAATTTAAACAGTTTAGATGAAGATAGCAAAATTGTGCTGCACAATACATTAGGCCAATGTGAATGTTATTTGAAGGTCGTATAGCAAAAAAAAGTTGATAAATAAAGAAGAGACCACTGTAAAAACGATGGATGTCACTTTTTCTCCCAAAATGAGTTATGAATAGATATACAGAGCACTGTGGCTGTAGATTCTACCACCAGAATTTCATAGCATAAATGCTAACTGATAATGAGTAACAGTAGTTTTAATTTCAACGTACACTGTTTCAGTATAGCGTTTTCGAACTTTCTAATTGCTCCCCAGCAAAATCATTGCTAGTAACATCCATCATTTTTGTAGTGGACTCTTCAATTGTTAAAGACTGTGTTAATTGACAAAACAGATGTTGGATGGCAAAAAAATGAGATTTATCGTACGTTAAAGTTGTTTACGTGGTAAAAATGTATGATTTTATATTTGTTCAACTTAGTTTTCGTTTAATAGATGTTACTTGAAAGATTACATTTTCCTCTTCTAAAAAATTTTTTTAGCTCTTACAGTCTTCCCATAGCGCCATGTCAGTGTAAAATTTTGCAAGTAACTGGAATATACAAATAACATAAACCAATTTATTTACACTGAAATTAGATATCATGGGCCATATGTTAAAAGATTTAAAACACATAACATTCCTTTGTATTTTTTTGAAATTTGAACACTATGAAAATTATATTCATTTATGGATATTTTTTTAATATACAAAGGTAGGCTACTTGTTTGTGTGTTTTTAAGCTTTTTAGCATATGACCCATAGTATCAAATTTTGTTGTAAAATATTTCGTTTGAGTAAGTCAGTTAGTGTTTGTTATTTATATGTTCCTGTAAGTTGAAAATTTTGACTGGGGTGTGCTGCAATGGGAAGACTATGAGAGCTAAAAAATTTTCACATGTGGAAAAAGGAGTTGTGCATAAATTCTGTAAAAATAACGCTATGTCGTAAAAATATAAAACTATGCATTTTTGTCTCTGAACATCTTTAATACACTACTTTAAAAATCACATTTGGTCATAAACTTCTAGTTTAGATATACAGTGAACCCTCGATAACTCGGACTAAAAGGGGGAAGATGCTGTCCGTGTTATAGAGGGGTGTCCGGGGAGGTGGGGTAATCAGTCATTAATCACAAGAAATGCAAAGAAATTCGTACACTATTAATTTTTCAAGCAAAAGAGGCTGCAATAAATACTGTTCTGTACGTAACTATCGTATCAAGTTACGGGAGGGCCGCCATGCAGTGGGAAAATTAACATAACGTGGAGGACTATAAAAGAATGTGAAACAATGTGGGCAGTCAGATCTTTATTTATTTTTTTATGCTGCTACTTCTGGCTGATCCTTTTTTTTTATCTCTATGCTAGAAGCTGGCACCAAGACACCCTTCTATCACATAAAAGTTTTCGTCTGGCCGGCGACAGCCAAAGTGCCTGCACGTGCTAGAGAGATAAGAAGTGATCGTTGGAGATAAGCTAGGGAGGTTGCGAACGGAAGTAGTCAAGGTCAACCGGTACAGTCTCATGCAATACAAACGCCGCACGTGACCACACGCATCTCACACAAGATGTTTACATTGAAAATTACCTTACGTCCGTATGTCACAGCGTAGGGACAGCAGCCAACTGCTAGCCTGATAGTTACTCTACCCTCGTACAAAGTTACAAAGGTATAAAAATAATTTTCCTCGTATACACGAATAAAAACGGTACAGTAATTTACAATCTTTCTGGGTCACTGCACATTATGTGAACACAGTTTAACACTACTAATTTTAAAATTTAATTTTATGTATGTAAATTGCATCATAGAACACATAATTTACAGCTTTATTCTTACACAAATTGTCATATTATAAAGCAATAAAATTTTAATCGTGTTCTACAGAGTTACCGTATTTACTCGCGTAATCGCCACATATTTTAGGCCCAAAAAATGGGGTGCGGCCATTATAGGGGGTTTTTAAAAAAATTACCTTCTAAATTTTTTTGGTGTAGAATATATTAAATGTACATTTCTTCCTATATTTATTCGTTCATAATGTGACCATTTCTTCTAAAATAAAGAAAAAAATTTTGTCGGTGTATAGTAAACATGGAAAAATTAAGACTACAAAATCTTGTTAATCCATTCATGTGCGTTACTAAATGAAAATCGTTTAAAATTATCCAGCATAAGACGTTTACATTTTACGGTCCATTACATGTACGCTATTATTTGCCGTGATGCAGTTTATAAACAAATCCGATTTACGCTTAAAACGTTACAACTCTCCAGACGCCGTTACGTTATCAACAGAGCATCATCAACCAGCGAGTGTGACTCATTGTGTCCGGCTTGGGCATGGATGTTGTGTTGTTCTTTCACCACCCACATCGGCTCTTGAAAACATCGTTGTTAAAGGGGCGTAAAACCTTCTCACCAATTTTTCTACATCGCAATGCAAAGAAATGATTTAAAATTTTTCTTTTTAGTGTTCAAGACCATTTGTTTTGCAGCCCTGAATTCATTGCACATACCAGAACAAAATAATTTTCCGTTTATGTGTCATTGTAACCCGTAGTTACCATCATTTCACAAGCACCACACTGAAATGTTTGTTTACGACACACATGCGTGCCTGGCTCGCAGGACAAAGAGGGAGGAAGGATAAAGAAGTGAGAGGTCGGCCTGCTGCGTTGCATCTTTACTCGTGCGTCGCGCACCTCTCTAGCAACATTTTACCACACGGAACTTGTCAGATATTTACTGTGGGATTATTAAAAGCTAAGTAGCGATGGACGACTGCGTTATAATGTTTAATTTTGTTCTAAAATATAATGTGATGAATTAAAATCCAGCAGAAATGATTTTTTATGTCTTTTAACCAAGAAATAATTATTAAAAAATTCTTACAGTTTTTTTAAAAATTCTGTCCGAGTTATCCAAAGTTCGGGACATCGAGGTCCGAGTTATCAAGGGGTACTGTATATTAGAATTTTTTTTAAATAATTAAACTGTACATCATGAAAGGGGTTGGCAATATGTCATATAAGTGACAACTATACGTACGTTAAACTTTTTTTCTGTCAACTCTCATTTGATAGTTGGCTGCTTAAGTAAACACATCTGACTGCATTTGCGTAATGTAATATTTATATTGTGTATCAGCACCAAATTGTTATTTAGAAAATGTGAATAATTATTGCCATACCAATTCGTATTTATGTAATTTGTGTAATCAGTCTATTTGCACAACTGTCAACATTACTGCCCATACCTTTTGTTATCGTAAATAATTTCCAGGAATTAACTCAGTGGTTTTCGACCATAAATAAATCTTGACTCTTCCAAGCAAAACTCTCGGTTTATTTAAATGGCTTTTACATTGTCTGCATAATTTCTATCCTTTATTGTGAACCTGGTTTATTGAAAAAGTCAGTGTAAAAAATGCAGCACAAGTTCACGAGGATTGAGAAAATAAAGAAGCAAAATTTCACCTTATGGCCTAGATGGAAAACTTCAGTTGGAGAGTCTGGTTGTCTGAAAAATTTTAACAGAAAAAAGAAGGCCCCTGTGCTGTCCATACATGTGAAAGTCATCACTCTCGAATCTATTTCATGATAAATTGTGGTCTTTGCCTCAAGACACGACCACACTCGCCTGTGTCTGGGTTGTCTCTGCAAAACACATTATAACTGAAAATTTGTGCCGTAGCCCCACAGCACAACCTTACTCATGTATTTTAACTTGTTCTTGCAAGTACATCACATTATAGTTGAAATCTTGAGGCGTAGCCCCTCAGCATGACCTTCCTCATCTATTTCCTGATGATTTCTCCAAACGGAGGCAAAACTCTGTAGAAGGGGTTACACACATCACCCCAGGCCGCACTCTTATTGGCGGGCTGACGTCACGTGATTACAATAGCACAGACTCCCCTAGAGCCTAATGAAAAAAAACTGTGTAGAAACCCGGTAACTATGTAAAAACCAGATGGAAAGAAACCAGAACACAAAACAAAGATAATGTTACCGCACCGAAGGCCAAGTGGCCGTAACTTTATTGATTATACCCTAACTGAATTCTAGATTATTCTATACTATTACAGCTTGCGACTGCGTTTCTGTACCTTCCCTTTCCCAAACCGGGAACACTAAAAAGAAAATATAATTTAGTTAAATTATTACCCAAGACCAATTATAATACCTGCTTTAATTTAACTTAAGTAACAAAATACTAAACAAAATCATAATTTTGCAATGCTATAAAAGACTCCATTTCATCCTGGTAAGCCCTAAACCACCTACCCAAAATTGGTAAACATTATTTTAGTTTAAGGTCCGAGCTAGCAATTTTGCTTCTTGCCCCCTGCACCGCATGATAACCTACAGATTTATCTAATGCATTATTAAGTATTTCAGTCAAACTATTGACTACCATAATGCCTGCCAAAGTATCATTCTACATGGCTTTATCTCAAAACTTTATCTAAGTGAACATTACAGCGTACACTTAATCTTATGCCTCACCCATCAGCACCTTGCCACTCTGACTGCGCACATGACTTAACTCATACAAAGCAGCCAACTAGCCTGCAGGCAAAGAACAACCTGAAAAAAAAAATATCAGAAAATCAAAAAAACCACCACCACCCGACATAACACGACTGACTGCTTTATAAAAGCTGCCTCTTCAGAACATTCCATGCCAGATCAGCAGCACATTATAAATTTTGATCACTAAGTGTTGACTGTCTTTGTCACTCAAGAACTGCAATACTAAGCATTGTTCTTCATCACATATAATGCCCTGCGAAACAGCTGTAAATGACTGGACTGAAGTGTGCTGTGCTACACACACTTCCTGGGTGCCAAACTGCAGAAGTTTAGTGAGGAACAGGGGAGCAGGGGTGTAGCAACAGAAATGTATAGTTCCTTGAAGCGGCCACTGTACACCAAAAATTCCAGAAACACCAGCGGCAAATTACTAGGCTCAACTATATATTATCTCTGTTGCAAAATTTTTGGTAATGAAATTTTGTGATACGCTTAGTAATTAAATATGAACCAATTTTAATAATAAATATTTTTGAAATTAATTTAACTAAAACAATTTTAGTCCTGTATCAGGGTGTTATAAATACTTACTGACTTTACAAGGCTAAAATACTTTGTGTAAGACTGTTTGAAATCTGAAAAATTTCTAGCATGTGTTTACCTTTACCTTACTTTTGCATAACACTGTCCATACTGCATAGTACATAAAATAAATTGAAAGGTACTTTAGTGAGATTTACAAGCATTTAATGTTTTTGCTTTAGACCTTGTGGCATTTATATTTAAAATCATGTGGTTGCCCTTCCTCATAAGTTTGTTTACAAGATTAATTTTTTTTTATTTTGAGGTTTAAGTTCATCATTTTGAAGTTTAGGTTTGTATTCGTAGTTCTTGTTAAATTTAATATACATTGACTTAAGGTTTTGGTACTCGGATGGTTTGCAGTCTTTTTTTGTTGTTTGTTTGCCTACACAAAACTTTTAGCAGTGATCCCATCATTTTATAATGTAATAATTATGGTAAAGGATTGCTAGGTGTCCCTTTGTTACTTAAAATTTTCTAGTAGCAGAATTTCCCTGCTTAAAAAAGTTGTGAAGGTCAAATTTGGTTGTTTTTTGCTTCAAAATTAAAATTTATTGTAGCAAGTTGGTTTCTCAAGAATTAAAGAAGCAGCACTAACTGAACTATCTGAGAGAAAAATAAAGTTTTTACGTGGCCACGCAGCTAGCTTTTAGGAAGTTTCAAAAGTAAGAGATTGGCCACATTGTTACATATAAATGATGAAAGCACAAACATAGGTTAGATAAATTTATTACATGTTTACCAAGCCACAAAAAAAAAACATTTCTTCATATGTGTCTTAAAGCCGTACTGAGATGTCCAAAATGTCCAGCAACAGTTGCAGGTCAGTTAATGAAAATTTGAGCCCATCTCCCCTCTGTGATGTCTGAAATAATACTACAAAGGGGCAGCATATTGCTTGCCCATGCTGTACTGGCCTCTCTTGTTTGTAAATACATTTATTGTTTAAGTTTTAGTCCAAATAAATAAACAGGAGTTTTGGCTGTGGGAATTTCTTACAATAGCTAAATTTGTCATGCTTCACAGCTCTTATGTATGCACATTTACTCTTGATGGCAGCTGATTTTTGAATGATGTCGCAAACCTGCCCAACATGGTGACAAGTTAAAGCAAGCCTCCTGCTTCCCTCTCAGTGGCAGAGAGAGTAACATACAATTTCTGAAATTAGTTAAATCTAGACATTCAGCACAACTCCTGCCCCGTACAGTGACACTATCAAACTAATGAACTCAGTATTTTACCAGCAAAATTAACAATCTTAGCTTGCTAGAGCTCTTCTTGCAAAAAGCTCACCAAGTTCCACAATCCGGAAAAACGTCGAAAGACAAACCCTAACCAAAAATGTAAAACTATGTAATTCACCAAAACATCAAATAATCTACCTGCTCTAATAATAAAAATATATCCTCAGCCTGGTAGCTGTCCGTATGGGTGCAGATATTGTTTTTATTACAGTAGCCTAAAAATAACCATCATTCTTGAACCTATTCGTCAAACCCAAATTTTTTCTTTCCTTAAGACCCTACAAAAGCCTGGCACTTATTCCTGCAATAACCTCTGATTTAACATTTGTCTGTTCATTAGTCCTGCCAATAGATTTTACAGTAATGTCATAAGACACTATTAAATCAAAGATCACTACTGGTGTGAAATTTAAATACTCTTCTGCCTATGTAAATGAAATACTCTTCTGCCTATGTAAATGACTGTCTGCATAATGTGTAGCCCTCACCACTGATCTTCATGATGATTGGCCAATTGTATGATACAAAATCAGGAATAAAACCATTGCTGAACATGCAACCCTCTACAGTCTCAACTTTTAGGACTGTTACATTGTCTAAGTGGTTAGTTCTTAAGCAAAAATATTTTCATTTCTTGAGAAAGTGGGAACAGGCCCACCATTTGATTCTGCCAATCTAGAAACATGCCTAATTTAAAATTTTAACATTCACAAGTGCCACCTATAACAGTTCTCGAAGCTCTTTATTAGTGGAAGGAGGGGAGAATAGAGATGTTAGCATACAGTACGTTCTGGCTGGATGCGTCCTGTTGCCAAATTTATTGTTGTTGCTTGAAACTTTGGCATCTATGTGTAGAATTGGAGGAAGCTGTTAAGAGAGCTTGGGACATACATTTAAAGTTAAAATTTCTATTGAAATCTGTTGATTGCTGGAAGTTTCTATGGGGGAAAAAAGCAATACAAAGAAATAGTAAATGCCGTCTTTATGAACAAGTACGTATTTTCTGTGAGTAACACATTCCTTTTGCATAATCTATTCTGCAGAGATGTATGAAATTTTAATGTTACTTTTTACTTATCCACTTCAAAAGCCGTGTCAATTGTAATTAATATTGAAAGTGGATTAGTGTACTAATGTATGCCTTCTTATTGACATTAGTACCTACAATAGCCACACAGTACACAATTCACTAGAATTCTGAACTCGGAGAAAAGGTTTTAGAACTTGTTTTAGATATACATCAGTTGACAAGCTCAAAGAAGTGATTTAATTGAATAAGACATCTCTACTTCAAAAACATTATTTTGTGACATAGTATTTTTCAAGTAGATGCCTAGTTAGAACTTAATTTTTCACGCAAGAACTCAGCGACGAATCCTTCCTCCTGCCGAAAATGTGAAAAATTTTTGAATAATGATTATTTTTCTGTGAAGTAATATTACAATTCTACAGCCATTAGACGCAAAAATCTAACTGGTAGGATTTAAAACTCTATTGCTATAATTGCAAACTATCCAACAAAACTTTGGCAGGGAGGATCCGTGAGGTCCAAATCCCCTTCTTCCTTTTTTTTTTACCTTAAAGAAAGTGCTTGGCATCAGTTTGCACCTTGAAATTCAAATTTTCCTGGAGAAGGACTGTGGACCCCCTGTTTTATTTGGGGGAGGGGAATCTGTGTTGCTTCATAACATTCCCAGGTTCTGGGACCTTCCTTCCCAGATAAAAATTCTAGCTATGTCCTTGTTTAAAAACCCCCTGAACAAAAATCCTAGGTGCACCCCTTTATAGCTAATTCTTTCTGTGTCACGATTAACATTTACCCCAGCTTGGCTTACTTGATTATCCTGAGGGAGGCCATGAAATGTCCGCACTGATGTTTTGTGGTTGACTTGAAACTATTCCAAAGGGATGAAGAAACTACATTAAACATGTAAGTTAATGTCTACTGTTCACAATTCATAAAGCTGAATGATGTCTGTTGCATTGGGTCGTATGTACGCTTTCTAAGGGGTGTTCAGTATCAGCCATTTTGGAATAATGGAGCTTCTGCATTTAATTTGGTCTACAAATTTTCTATTACATTTTATGCTTCGACAAGGGATAGGGAATAATTTCTTACATTGTATATAATTGGCAATGCTTGACCACTATTGCTTATATTGTACCTATGACTATCCATAGAAAGAAAAACAACTTTCTTCCTCTGAAAGGTTACTAGTCAAAAACTAAGAAAGGTTGTGGGGATATGACAATTTGGTAATGCGTTAGAAGTTAATATCTGTGCCATGAGAGATGCAAAATTTTAATAAATCTCACTGTATGCATCTTACAGCGAAAATTGAAGCATTTGAAGATGACCGGTTTTGATCCCCCATAACAAACATTTGTTATGACTGACATTTGGGAGGAGCTGGGTTCAATTGATTGCTCCGGCCATCCTGATTTTGGTTTTCATTTGTTTCCCAAGATCGCTCCAGGCACATGCTTAGAAAGTTACTTTATGTATGCCATTGCCAATTTGTCTCCTAGTTACTTTTCTTGCATAAAGCTGTGATTACCCATCTGTAATGACCTCCTCTGTTTTTTGTGACCATTCTGTCTTAAATGACCTCCCTGCTGTCTTGAATGACCTCCCTGCTGTCTTGAATGACCTCCCTGCTATCTAGAATGACCTCCTTGCTGTCTAGAATGACCTCCTTGCTGTCTTGAATGACCTCCCTGCTGTCTTGAATGACCTCCCTGCTGTCTTGAATGACCTCCTTGCTGTCTTGAATGACTTCCTTGCTGTCGAGATCTAAAGCCCATTTAACATTAACAGTAACAACTTGTCAAAAATTGTGAAATCTACGTCATCACTTTACACATGCATGCATATACACACACGTGCACATGCACAAATAATTTTTTCTGTGTTAAAATATTGTAATGTGTTTGGTGCCTCATTGTTTGAAAGAACATTAAATTCATTAGAAGCATTGAAGAAAAGTCTTTAAGGAATTTGCTTTGATGTAGCAATAATTGAAGGGGCTTAAAAATTACACATTCAAGGTGCTGAAGCAAGGTTTCTCTCTCAAACTATGACTTGGTAATAAAGCAAAAAATCTAAGCTAATCAAATACTTTTCAAGCTGTTATTGTAAAAAAAGACAGTACTTTCATTTTCTGAAATTAGTTACTTTATTGAGAAACATATATTTATGTATATAATTAATTATTTCGATTTCTGACTGCAGCCATCCATCTAGGGTTTTGAAGGGCTTTGTGTTTGGAGGTTCTCTACGTGCAAAGGTTTGAAATATAATTTTACTTCATTGTTGTAGTTTACATAAAAATCAGAATTACTGTTAACAATATTTTTTTATAACTGCATACCTGTACATAGTTTTTTGAATAATGTTTTACAACCAATATAAATTGAAATGTTATTCGTACTCAGTTGTAATGAGTCCATGTTCTATATTCATATGTTGTACTAGAAAGGTGTAAATTTTGTAACTTTTTTTGCGGAGCTTATGTTGTGACTTGAATAAATTATATTGTTGCGTGCCATGTACCTGGAGGCCAGTGGTCGGCGGCTGTTTCGTAACACCTTGAGGGCTGGCCGATGATTCAAAGCCCGGGTGGCTCATAGTGGGAATCCCGCAGAAACTACGTCATAGATACCTGTCCCAACTGCGTCTTAACCCTTCGAGGGCGGCCGACGTGACCACAAGCACATCCGAAACATGATGAAATATCTATTTTTAGACCCCTGTAATGCGGGGAACACCCGACTGTCTGGGCTAGTATAAAAGCACATAATCGGCACATTTGAAGAGAGTTCGCTATTGGAAGTGCTAGAGGAAGGTGCTACGCCTGTGGAGATAGACTGGTGAAGACATCTTGGTGACGTCAAAGTCTACTGTGGGGCGGCAGGGGGCTACCTTCGGAGCAGTCTTTGGCGATACAAGAGGACTGCTGCGGCGGGCTGACAGGCGAAGAGGAGGTGCGCGACGGGAGTCGAACAGAAGACCTCAAGAGTGAAGACAGCGGTGCACTCGGGGTGCTGCGCAGCACATGGTGAGCCATCACCACTTCGGACTGATAAGGTTGTACATTGTCATTATTAGAAATACTGTTGATTGGATATATGACT
>PNEQ01013599.1:19506-46876 GCA_003012365.1 Medauroidea extradentata | reverse complement strand
TAAAATGCGTGGATACCAGTACAATAAAATAAATAAACATTACAACATTACCAAAGACAAACTATCCCAAATCCCTGCTTCCTAGCATTACGTTAAACTTATTGAAATATACATGAGTTATGGTTACCAACTATTAGACAAATTAAATGAACAAACAAATTTTCCTTAAATGTAACGTAGCAAACGCTATGTTACAGGAACAATTTCAGCATTCGCCTGAAATCAGGATGGCCGGAGAGGGAATCGGGACTTCGCAAATGCGAGTCCAAAATTTTACCGTTGCGCCACCTCGTTCACGTATTAATAAATACATTATATGTTTACAGTTTTCAATGCTTCATCGCTATGAGTTGTGGGCGGTAAACTAAGCACGTTCAACTCTCTGGTTTTTTAAATAATCTAATGTGCTCTATTTAGTGTTCTTCAGAAGCAACGGACTAACCTTAACATTACTCTGGACATAACGAATTCCAAATATCGTTTTTTAGGAACATTCGTATATTTCATGTATAAACAAATTTATGATCGTGGGAATAAAAAAAAACATAAATCAATAATTCTAAGAGTCCTCGGTTTTCCGTGTTTAAAATTTAAAATTACAGAACGGCAACTATCGATCATTTAAATATTTTGCATATACGTCATTGCAGTATTAGGACAATGGCCAAAATTACTTCTTTGACTGTAACTGGCCCCCATCGCAAGAATCGTTAAAAAAAAAAATGGAGTTATGAACCACGACGTACCTCCTGATTCAAACGCAAGATACCTAGGCCTTGGCAAGTAGACCGTCGCAAATATGTTACCAATCGGCAGACTCAGCCAAGGAAAGACGACATTAAACACGGCTTCATGCGGCAACAAATATACCAACTCCGGAGAGGTAACGAGTTGATACACGACACAACAAAGGAGCGTGTCACGCTATCGACATGGTCTGTCTCTCTGTCTGTCGGGCTGGTCCATATCGAGGTGCACCAGGACGTCCAGCTGCGTCTGCCGTAACAGTTACAGAACATCAGCCTCGGCAACCAACAACTAGCATAGCAGGACTGTCGACGTAGCTAAATCAAGTGTCTATTTAACTAGCTATAATTAACAACATAATGAAACTTTAGATTTTCGCCCTCCACGCCTAAAGTGATTAACCTTGTTTGGTACAATGTGATATAAATAGTTTATAATGTCCCTACCTAAATTAGTGTGTTATTTATACATCAATGAATATACAAGTAATAACTAATTAATCCCGTTACTAAGATAACAATAATATATTACCCCAACTTGTATGCTATAAGACTGAGCGAATAAGTAAATAAAATAGCAAATCATATTTAGTATAGCAACAGTAACAACTATTATTCATGGGGAGACTACATAAAGGGCCCTTATAAACAAAGCGCAGGGTTGGGTTGTCTACGGATAGAGTGAATCACGAGTCACCTTCACCAGCTCGGCCTCCGTGGACAAGCTTACCCTGGTCGTACAGTAGCTGTAGTAGCTGGCGACAGCGGTGCCAAGTAGTAGAGGAAAGACGTTACCGTACAACTTTCACTTTCCCTCCCAGGTACAGCACGGCGCCACGGGCATAGGCCTCGGGTTATAGTGCGGGGAGGGGGGACAGGGGTCACGTGCCTCCCATACTTTGTAAGAAATAAATAAGTTTACCCTTAAAATGAAAATTTGGCAGATTAGCGACAGTATGCCCTGCAGAAAAGCGCGGAAAAGTTATTCAAACGTTTTTATAGTTTCGCAAAAATACTTTATGTAAAGTGACTCCAGAATTTTTGTATGAATCCCTAACATCAAAAAGTTTAATCAATCTACACACGAACCTCGGAAACTAGGTGACGCAGTGCCAGGCAACTCACTAGACTCGCATTCACAAAGAAAAAGGTCTGGTACAAGCAACAATAAACAGGTTGTCAAGAAACTATGCCACATGATAAGCACACTACGCGAATCCTGGGGTAAATTGGAGGCGAAAATGTCAGCGGCAAAATGTTGTACGATGACATTTTACGTGCACAATACGGCAACACAGCACTGAGTAAGTCCCCTCTTGCGCGCCATAGATATCTTGATTATCTTACTACTACTGTACTTATCATATTCGGGGCGGGGGTTCAAGTTCATAGCACTCAAACATTATTCTACGTTGCACTAGACGTAACATACATGAATAATACCAGGGCGTGTAACGCTAGAGCAGACTTACTCCGTGCTGTGTTGCCATATTTTGGGCGTATAATGTCATCATACATCATTTTACCACTAACATCTTCGTATCTTTAATTTACACCAGGAATTGTGTGGTGTGTTTACTATACGTCTGTTTCTGGACATTGTGTATACGTTTTATATGGCACAACAAGCATGTATCTACCCCAAAAAATTTGGTTGGCTGACAAATATGACATGCGTTAAAAATGAGCTCTGGTGCTCTCACAAAGTATGTATTTATATAAGTGTTGTAGTGACCGCCTGAACAAGCTGCCAAGCGATGTGCAAAGATGACTATAATAGACGTTTATTTGAAAACTGCTCGACGAGTGAGTGCCATGTCTGTTCAGTAATGTACGTGTGTTAATATTTATTTCAGGTTCTCCAGTAATCTGTAAATCCTATTTTCTCGCGACCGAAAACCGCAAAAAGAAATGTTTCTGCGGTCCTATTTAGGTATTAAAATTGTGGTGACGAATCATTAAAAGTTTTGGGCATGTACAATGCACCTGTATTTTTTATATTATGGCATAAAATGATAGTCACTACATAATGTATCATAGAAGCGAGCTATCGGCGTAGAGTCCACACCTGGTCGGTCAAAGACTAGCGCTTAGAGGCTAAGTTGAGGCACAGTAAAAAAAATTACTTCCCAGAAAAGTTATTTACAAAGGTATGAGTATACACTCAAACACTGACTTTATAGACGAAATATTAAGGCTGGCCACGAGCCAGGTGCTATCTTTCCGAGATGAAGTGGATGGGCGGAGGATTTTTCAGCTTGCTAGTAGAGAGGAAAAAAAAAAACACACACTTGTATTCAAATATACACACGTAACAGAGCAGGCAACTCCGATGAACTGTTAACCAAGTTTACAATCTAGCTGTAAGTATGGGTCACATAGGCTGCGATGTCTGCAGATACTGATTTGTGACGTTATTCCCTTGTAGTACACTGGTATGCACTTACTTCTCTCCTACCCACTCACTTTGTATCTGTTTCTATCTCTCTCTATACAGGTAAACTTCATGTTGTAGGTTTCTCTAAGACAGTTGGTAAAAAAACAGCAACCTTAGAAAATTGGTTGTACAAACTTTCTGAGCAATAATTTTTCTCTAGTAGCGTATTTCTGAAGAACAATCGCTGCGTCCGAAATCTCGTACATTTGATTGCGGCGCAAGAGGAAACGCTTAGCAAATGCATAAGTCTGGGTAAATGTTTGCTCATAAAGTTCGCTGTATTTACCTACGGTTGTTGTTTTTTGTTTTTCCATATTGGTTTACAAATACGGTATACTGAAAATGGAATTTTTAGTGTTCATTTATATACCAACGTGTTGGTGCTGAGAGAAGGTGCAGTTAAATATGAACCAACTTGCACATTGCATTCATTGGCCACGGTTATGCATAGGTCAAACCACTCGCCTCCCAACAGGTCGATATGAGTTTGATTCCGAACGGGAGCAGTTACGATTTTTTTTGCGTGTGGGAAACGTGGCGGACGTTGTCATAAGACCGTGGAGTTTATTCGGGGAACTCTAATTTCACCCGCTCCGCATTCATTTGCTGCACAGTTGTAGAGTCTCATTTCATGCCATCCCTCACGTAGTAGCGGGTTTCTACACTGTAGACAAATAATTGTTAACTTACCATCCGATGTATAGGACTGTTATAAAAGTAGGTATGGTAAAGTTGTTTCCCATACATTAATGGTAGCGTTCCTTTACATTTTTGAAGGTCGAACCCCGGATTTTCGCATGTGGGAATCGTGCCGGATGATGCCGATGGTCGGCGGATTTCCTCGAGGATCTCCCGTTTCTCCTGTCCTTTCATTCCGGCTCTGTTCCACACTCACCTCATGTCACCCATGACCAGCGCTAAAAACCTCGATGTTAAGCGCTCACCAAAATCTCTCACTCACTCACATTTGCAGAAACCAGTCACTTGTATACTAGCTGTAAAAACTAACAAAATATTACTGGAAGTTTTTAATCCATACACAGTATCGGACCATTACCATGCTTCAATTTGTTCATAGAGCAAATGATCTATGTATACAAGCGTGGTATCACGAACGTAATTTCGCTGTTCCCTAAAAATATACAGGAGGGCCACAATTTCTCAATGGGAAACAATTTTACCATAAGTTCTTTCTTAACAATACACCGATGTGCTAAATTTACAAGTATTGTTACAGTGTACTGTTATCAGAGTTGAGTAATAACAATGCTAAACATTTGCTCTCTTTACGAACTGAAGTATGGCAAGTGTACCGTACTGTGTATGGGTTAATGACTTCCATTACTATTTAGGAATTATTTTTACAGTGTACGGACTTCCAGATTAAAAGTGTGTCTCTCGCGGTATACTCACTTCTCGGTATTTATTTCTAACTGAATTTGGTTTATATTATACCATTGTTGTACTACGAAATTCATATTTTCCGTGTCAGGAACGTTTTCAAACCAAGTTTGGGCAGGTAACTGAAAAAAAAAAATAGAGATTATACTTCTAATAGTTGTTGGAGTAAGACATATAAAATTAAAGTCGAATTTCAAAAGTTCTGTGATCCAAGTAAGTGAAACGATGTCGGCCGATGGACGTTATGGGACGACCTATAACAGCAATACTTTAATCAATCACCAGTGTCATCTCCATTACACAACACTATCAAAGGTCAGTTTGTGTATAACATCCTGACTTTGATGTCCAGTAAACGTCAATGTCACCAAGCTTTTCCTTTGATTCGATTACAAGCCAAGCCTCGCGCTGTTCGTTGACTTCTGTGTGATGGTTTCTGTTATTGTCGTACACAATGACGTGCCTGTGTCTACAGTAATCCAGAGCAAGCGTGGGGCTTGGTCACATTTTGTCAACGTGTTCAAAACCCAACATTACACAAATTATTCTGCTAGTATTTCTACTTACAATCCACAAACTATAAAATGAATCATAGGGGAAATCAGAACTAATTTAAGACCGAATAAAACAAAAATGTGTACATCTGAGATCAGAAAACATCCGTATACCAGCATTTTACATATGATTCACTGGCAAAATTATAAAAGAATTCATTGGTAACGTTTTCAGTAATTTATCGAGGATGTCTTATAAATAATTTATAAAGGCAAATTGTAGCATGTTTTCATTTTCACCATCTTAATAAAAACACATATTAATATTTCAACGCTACACGCAGTATTTTTGTTACATTATTTACATTTATTTACACAGCGTCTGCACGAGTGATCGTGAGAGGAATTATTCACCTGTGATTCAGAAAATGAACTCAAAGAAGGGTCTCTTCTTGTAAAAACCTCATTTATATCAAGAGATCCTATTCTCTTTAAACATTTCTTAACATGACCACGTAATCTGTAACGAAGGCCACGTAAATCCCATCCGCTGTCACACCAGGGTAACAATTCAAAATGTTTCCAATTATAATTATTCTTTATAATCATCCTTTTAACTTGATTGCTACACGGGAGGTAAAGAAAGAAAGAATTTCATGCTAACACATCCCTTTGTTAGGTTTCGTTACAACGAAGAAAGTGTAAAACTTTATGTACTGAAACCTTTAGCGGCTGTAATTCTGCTTGGTTACTAAGGGAGGATGAGTAACTATAATTTCCCTCGTCGACTCTAAAACTCTTCAGCGTTACCTTATTTAATTTCCTCTGGTATTCCTAGTACATGAACTTTACTGCTTTTGCAAGTAATGAGAACAGTCAAACCGGTAAAGCACAATTCAGCTAAACTCAACTCTACTGTTCCTGGAAACTATTCCTTTGCCTTGCTCTTTGACATGATATCATCTGTCTGAAACAACATAGTTTTTCCATCCTTTCGAAACTAAGCTTCTCACCTTGAATATTTTCCTTCATCTAATTAATTTCTGGGGTTTTAATTCAACATCTGAGGAAATAACTTTAAAATTAAACTAAATCGACTCACCTTCGCACGAGAAAATATTTCATTGTTATCTACTCCTAATTTTCTATTATTTAATGCACCAATAATTTTCCTTTCACGATACTAATAAAAATACTGCAAGGAATTTATCTGAAAGCTGTTTTTTCATTGTTTCCAGTTCACCCACGCACAGCTTCGTGCATTCTTCGTGGTAGGATATTATCATCGTCATAAAACAGATGACAAACAGCATTCCCGACTAGGTACTGCCACCATCCTCTATTTTCTCTCGCATGAGTCGCTTTGTTGTCTGTTATGTTGCAACAAAAACCCGAGTCGTTAAACGTAGCGTTGCTCGGAGAAACTTGCTGTCTGCTTGAGCCACTCTTGCTCTGCGCTGGCGCTCTATGGAACGGAAGGCAGCGTTGCTCGTAAAACAGTTGACGTTCGCATTGTTATTCACGCCCCAGTGTCCGGAGTCTCTGTGACTTTCGGGGGAGGGGAGATGGATGGTGGCCGAACGGGGTCGAGCAACGCCTACAACTCTACGACCAGCTGCGAACCACCAAAAACCCTCACTGCCATTACGGTCGAAATAACACTACGTCCCGAAGGCAGAGCAACACGACCACGTCGTATTCGGCTGTTCTCAGAAACTTTGTCACACATGAATAAAACACCATGAATAAAACATGCACCAAAAACTTTTCGCTTTCGTTTTCAAGAACACGTTGATAAATAGAAATGTTACCGAGCAAAGCAATGTTATTCACACACCAAAATAAATTTATAAATATCATTTCCGTGTAATTTACGCTCTTACCAGCACACATAATCATAAAAGTAAGCACTTGAAAATAACAACAAAGCTTCACCATCTCCCTAACCCTTCCGTTGTTCCGAAGGTTACTGCACACACAAGAATTTCAGTGTGGCTAAAAATTATCGCGAGCACGAATCGTAGCTGAATAACGTCAAATAACGCAATACTCTTATCACTATTATAAACATTCTTCTCTTCACTTGTTAACATTAAAACTCACAACTTGTTTTGAAATTGGCAGTTTAAACAAATAACGAATGTTCGTTCTGCTAGCCTTACTTGTTTTGTAATTTTTAAATTATTCAGTGTATTACGTAAATATGTAAGTGTGATTGTGTAAATAGTTATCAACAGTGTGGACAGGCGAAATTGACATTTTTTTTTTTCGCTGCGACTGACAACCCTGCCTTCGTATACCGGGAACATCAGTTGGGCAGATTGGCTGGCCTGCACTGCTGGCGGAACAGTTGTCAAGATGGCGCCGAATAGGTGAGATTAAATTCTCGATCGCTGCCATTCTTTGATATGTGCTGTATTGGTGTTAATGCTGCTATTTTTCTCGCAATAAGAATGTTCTGGAACAAAGAGGTTAGCGTGAATAAACCCAAAACAGTCAGCTGGTAAAGAACTTGCAATCATCGAAATAGTGACCGTTGTCATCAGTACTATACAGCGAGGGTAGTCCTATCACACTTGGCAAGGGTGCAATGGGTGAGGTGAATATTGATCACGAGGTGAACATATAAACCGCTCGAAATGTAGCTTAACAGTGATGATACCATCTGTCCGTCGACTGCGACTAGGTATACGTCACATCGAACATTTCTTAAACAAATGCAGTAAGACATTAAAGCATAAATCGACTTCATCTTGGAATTCGAGAATTAAATTTACAATTACTTTACATTTGTATTTTCTGATTGTCTCCGCTCTCAGTCATTATTACCTGCCATTTGTACTTGTTCTCTGATCAACGAGTAGTGGAAGTACAGTTTACTTTTATACTTGAGCATAAAGGGCGCACTGCTGCCAAAACTGTGCACGGAAACATGTTTTAAAATACATTTCATAAAATATGTGACCTATTACAGAATAATGAAGCAATAATCTGTTATTTTGGAAGGACTGTGTAAAAGGATAACTACTTCCGCTAGTAATTCCAACCAGAACTTTTCTTATGTTAGTTCTTTGGGACTGTTGTCTGACAGATACAATGAAATATAGTTTGATGTCTTGCCATAAAAATCTGGAATTGTTGCTGGTGAAAATTCATTAAACTTCTCATTGTCAAACAGCATTGAGCAGTATTTACGAGGAACGACTAACCCACTGCCTCCCCGCATTGACAGAGACACGGTTTTATGGCGAAAAATATTATTACAACGTTTGGTTTCAATGCGTCATGTTCACACCTGCATCTCTGCTACCTCGTCTGTGATTTGATGATTTTACTCTCACTTGCCTTGGCAAATTACAGACGTACGGAGTCACACTATTATAATTGGTGCAGTCAAATGAGAAATGTGTCAGAACAAAGACACGCTGCCAATAACCATGAAGCAAAGCTGCCGACGGGGATGTGAGACACTGAATCAAAGTGGGGCAAACATCAATTCGCGACAAAATTGCGGCCCTACGCATTGATCAAGAGATACTCGCTATGTCAGTGACGGATAATTGGACCAGTGGTGAAGTGTGGAGTGTTCCCAGGTGTGCGGTGATAAGCAGTGACTGTACACAACTATGAGTTGTCTGTGGAAACATTAGATTGGCAGGGGTAAGTACACGCTCGAGCCAGTAACGTACAACAGGCAAATTACAAATTGTCTAGTAACACATCCAGGTCTCTGTACCAATGACCCGTGCTCAAAGTGTATAGTCGGTGCTAATAACGCTCACCTCGGAACACTATCACGTGTTACGCCACTGAATAGGATGTATCCCGTTAGCTTTACAGCCCATGTTGTTAGAAAATAAACGTTATTCTCCAGGCTGTCTGCATTAGAGTGCTGGTAAGTCATTTTTCATCCGGAAAATCTTACGGTCACGGATTAAATGTTTAAAAGGGGGAGATCACAGAACATTTTTACTGTTTAATATTTTATATATTTGTACGAGATTCTGTTTGTTTTATAGACCAACAGTAATGAAAATATTGGAGCTTTCATAGCGTTTGTATAATGGCTTGTCACAGTTCAAATTCGTTTAAAACGATTTTATACTAGAAAGTGAGGGAGAAATATTGTTCACCGAGTAACATCTAGGTCTTCAGCGCTAGTGAGGTGATAATGGAGCAGCGCCGGATTGAAAGGGCGGGGGAAAAGGGGGAGCCACTAGAAAATTCGCCGACCAACGACACGATTCCTAACCCAGTGTCCGACCATGTCGGGAATCGAACCCGGATCGCCTTGGTGAGAGGCGAATGGTCTGATCGTTCGGCCACAACAGCCCCCCCTTTATACTAGAAAGCAAAACCAACAGTCTTACTGCAGTAAAATAATTCACATTGAAGAACAGTGGCATGGGCTACGTCAAGATATGTATAAAACCACGTTGATTTATTTTTGTATTTTAAAAAAATTGCGATAAATGCCAAATTTTATTTGAAAGTCAGCGTTTTTCATTAAATTACAAAATATTCAATGTTTTTTTACTATTTCTTTACGTAACCAATGCCAATGTTCTTTTGCGTGAATGGTTTTATTTATGTAAGAAGTCAGTTGGTTTTCCTTTCTAGTATAAAACCGTTTCAAGCAAATTTGTACTTTGACATGCCCTTATTCAAAAACTGTAAAAGGTGAAAAATTAACTTTACAGTAGAAATAGTCAATGTATGTATGCAAAACAAATCATATCTCGTATAAATACAATTTTGGGGAACCATCCGCTTAACGTCTGGAGCTGAAACTACTCATGATCTGATGCCACACTGGTGGTGCTAATTTTTGGAAGTAGTTTAAATTAATGGAGCTAAAAGATCGGCATATTGGCCTTCATTGGTGTAGGTGGTTATTTATAAGACTTGTGCGTTTTGATTGGACTGCAGTAATAGCATAAGCGGTTTTATTGAAGCATCGTTACGGTATGTTTTTTAACGAATGATCGTGTCACTGTAGTAATTAACAAGGTGGAGTGGTACACGGAGTGGGCTTGAAAATGGTAAAACACACGTCTTACATTCCGGAGGAAACGCATTCGATTCCAGGGTCCAGTTATCCTAGTTTCGGTCTTCCAAGGTTTTCTGAAATCATTTCATATCTTAATACAGGCTCTGACTGTCTCCTTTCCTCTTCCCCGTGTGCACGTCTACCAAGACGATGTGCTGCTGTTCGAGGACACATAAAACATCTAACATATTAATATTTATGCATTACCATTGTATGTGTACAGTGAAAGCTGTTCACTGTCTTTGCTCTACATGTCCACGCTTGGCCGGCGACGGAGGGAAGGGAATTAAGGATCGTTACTTTCGTGTCGCATACTTTCGGCCTACGAGACTGCTGTCAACAGAGAAGTCAGACTAGTAGACAGCGTGGGGAATTAATAAACGGTTACCAGGAGAGCATAAGCATGTACATGCCTTCGAAACCACGCTGGAGTTCGACTGAGAAGTCGCTTCACGTTAGCAGGCTGTTATTTACCGACATGCTAGCACGCGAGTAGTCTCAACAAGTCGCGTGAATCAAAGTGTGAAGCATTAGTAAGAGTCAACAGAGAAGGCCGTGAGCAAGCATAAATATTTCAGACTTGGTAAGAACGGAAGAGTAGGGAGAGAGTTTGGTGATGCCTCATCTTGAAAAGCCAACACCGAGGGACGAAGGTGTCCGGCAGCGAGATACAATCGAGCGCGGCTGGGTAAGCGGAGAAAGGGCGAGAGCGACCACAGACGGCACAATAACTCTTTAAGGTGCTAGGTGTAAACACGGCGGGATAGGTGAGTCTGGGCGTAAATCAGTCTCTCATTCAGCGTGGCTCGAGGGGCGTCACCCTGCAGCATTGTCCGACGGCGAGGCGAAGAACTGTCGGCCGATTCAGGCGGACGTCGCGGGTGATTTATGGTCGAATCGCGCCCTTGTGCCCGGCGCCCTTCACTTCCAAACGCTCCGACGAGAGAGCTGTACTGAAGCCACTTCATCAGGCACCTCCCCCTCTACAATCTATCCTCTCAACCCGCGCTTAATTAAAAACCAACAGTCAGCACTGCGGGCCCCGCCGCTTCTCGTTAAAACGTCCCCTGTTATAAAGTGAGCCGGTTGACGCGTCGCTGCATCAGGGACCCACGCAGTATTAAATATTTCGCTACAATTCGCTGACGGCGTGTATACCTTGTTACCGCCAACAAAGTGGTTCGTTTGAGAAATGAACGCATTGTTTGTACTGTCGCGTAAACACACGCGCACGAGCGAGCGCACATGTACGAGCTCACACAGACCTGACCTTTGAAAACATTTTGGCGCCCGAATAAAACTGAATACAAGCGAAATGAATGTTTTAACACAAAAAAACAATTTGAAAATAAGTCATTAACATTATGTAGGTAATCATTCTAACGTTTATTAGTTTGCTAATAAGATCCGTTTCTCTTAAATTTCGTCAAATAATCAAGTTCTTTTAGTCTTATAAGTTCATTAACTTCAGATTAATCAAATTTAAAATACAGAAAAATTTTTGCAGAAACACGGACATACTGACTGATTTCGTACATCATAAGAAATTTCGAAACTTTCGACTATTGCATACATACACCTTTTAAAAAGTGCTGTGGGAGACACACAAACCCGTGAAATAAACAGTTATTTTTCCGAGTTGCTTTAACTGAACGCCCGTATGTTAAATAAAAATGTTTAAGTCCGAACCATTTTTTAATATATTTTAGTTTGAACTTAATCCTGTGATTCGCTACAATGTGAGTTTAGTTTTAAGTGAGCCGTCCGGGTCGGTCACCATATTGTGTGCAAAGCTTATGTAGATCTGTCCGTTAGCAACCAATGAAATAAATTGAATTTAATTTTCTTAAGAATATAATTTACTTATGTTTTCATGTGAATGCTAGTGTCCTGGTTATTTATAATGTTTTCGTTGTTTACCTCGTCAAAGTGAACACCCAAAATAGTACATTTTACGGACTTCTTAAAAATATCTGATTACTCAAGTATAGAACAGCCACTAATTAGTTGCTCAATGATACAGTCGTATATCATAGTTGGGCCTAGTTGTTTCTTTATAACGAGAGCCACAATTTTATGACGAAAAGATATTTGCAACATTTGGTTTCAATGCGTTATGTGCACATCATCAGCTCTGCTACATCGTCTGTGGTTGGATGATTGTACTCTCACTTGACTTAGAATATTACAGACGTATGGGTCATAACAACCTTATTCCAATTGGTGTAGACAAATGGGAAACGTGTCTGAACAACGACACATTGCCAATAACCATGAAGCAAAGCTGCCGGTGAGCACTTGAGACATTGAAACAAAGTGAGGCAAAAATCTTTCGCGACAAAATCGTGGCCATATTTATTACTGACTGAGTAGCTTCCAAGAGGTGTCAAATAAGTCAAGAGCAGCGCAGAAGTGACATGAAGTTCCAGCATGTGCTCAAAAGAAAACGTTAATTTTTCAAGTCCCAAGCAATGACTGTACACCACGCTCAATGTGTGTTGACCCATTAGACTGGCAGATCCAGGTACGCCAACCAGCCAGTAGCGTGCAAGAGGTGAGGAACATGTTCTCCAGATTAACCAAATTATTAACTGTAAGTAGAGATTTGCAATTTCACTTTACTTGTTCGCAATAGGCTATATAGAAGATACTAGCCTATACTCACACGAACACACTCTGTGACCTTATTACTAGAGATGATGGTTTATCGCGGGAAAACTTGACTATTTGCTAGGCTTCAACGTACGTTCAGCTTATCAAAAGATTACTGGCTTTTCCTTGTACGCGAAGCTACTGCCCTATTTGACTAAGCCAATAAGAATACCGCTATTTCAATATTTGATGCACGTTATTGGTCTATAGACAGCTACGTTGTGTCAGTGTTTTCAAGGCTATGTTGGCACAAAACATTTTTGCGATATACCATCATCTCTACTTATTAGCTCCCGGGCCTTCGTATATCTGTGTTTACAAACATTACTAGGGACCCTTGTTTTTCGCGAAAAGAATTTTGCCTCACTTTGTTTTCGTGCCTTAAGTGCACATCTGCAGTTCTGCTTCGTGATCAGTGATTGGTAGAGACATGCAAAATTCGCGTTATTTTCTGACTAGACTAGGAAATATAAGTTTAGTCTGCTATCAAATGATAACACGAATTTTGCATGTCTCTAGTGATTGGATATTTTAACCGTCACGAGCCTTGGGATTCTACCGGCAAATCACAGACGTGTGGTGTTGCAGGAAAGTTTTTGTAATTGGCTCAGTCAAATGATACACATAGACACGCTGCGAATAACCACGAAGCAGAATTGCATATGTGTAGAGCCAGGTAATTTTCACGAAAATAATTTTGCAGCACTTCGTTTCAGTGCCTCACGTGCGCACCTGCATCTCTGCTTTGTGGTCAATGATTGGATGCCGTAACATCCAGCGTCTGGAGGTTAAACCCGCCAATCACAGACGTGATGTGTGGTAGTTATCCGTGTACTGATTGGCACAGTCAAATGAATAATGACTCTGCACAAAAATACTCTGTCAATAGCCATGAAGTTGAACTGCAGGTGTGCACGTAAGGCACTGAAACAAAGTGGGGCAAAAATCTTTTCGCGAAAACTACCGGGCCCTACCACCTTGGATTTATCTGTTTCTTCACGGTAACTTCTGTTCCAGTCGATGAATCAAAAATTTTGTCGCGATAGGGTATAGATACAAACTTAATCGGTTTTACGTAATTGTTGGAACTGTAATATATTCATTATTTTGCAACGGGAAACAGCTGAAAAGTAAAAATTGTTTTATTTACGGGAGCGACTACGGAGATCACAAAATTAACAGAAACAATGCCTTAGGGATTCCAAAAAGTGAATGAAACAATAAACTATGTCTTGTCAGCGTGAAGAAAGTAAAACAATGTCTCTATTCCCTAATTTATAAGAAAAACCGTAAAACCGATCTGACGGGCACTGAATCAAACTGGGGCAAAATTCTTTTCGCGAAAAACAGGGTCCCTAATCATTACCATATAGTTAGGGACGTGAATTTTTGGTGAAAAGATTTCTGCCCCAATTTGTTTCAGTGCCTTACGTGCGCATATGCATCTCAACTTCATGGCTATTGACAGAGTGTTTTGTGCATAGTCGTTATTAATTTGACTGTGACAATCAGTGCATAGATAACTGCCGCACATCACGTTTGTGTTTGCGGGTTTAACCTCCACACGTTGGGTGTTACGACATTCAATCACTGACCACATAGCAGAGATGCAGGTGCGCACGTGAGGCACTGAAACAAAGTGCTGCAAAAACCTTTTCGCGAAGTTGCCTATCTCTACATATAGTGGTATTTTTACAGTTTACCTTATTAGATTGATTATAAAAATTCTCCAGGCGCTCCACACAAACTGTCGGCCAACAACAGAAGTGAGATGAGCTCACAGTTACTTGAGGTCCAGCGCTATCAAGTAATAATACGAAATTAGCAGCTCTATAAGTATCGGTTGTATATACGAGCGCTAATACCCGTCCTGAGTGTACAGTCGGATATATTACCTCTTCCCTTATAACATCACAACACCTCGCCGCTACTGTGACGCATCACTTTCGAGTCTGCAGGCCTTGGACACGTAAAACAGTTGCAGCCAGACGAAGCCCGTTTTCCGTATTTCCTGCAAAGGTAAAATGGCCGAAACAAAGAAATGAGCAAACATATATTAAGGGTAGAATTACTGCAGTCAGTCTCACTTAGAAACAAATATCTATGTTTCGTAATATTTTTTGATTTGGAACAAATATGTCAAACCGACACATGTATTTGTTCAGAATTGTTTTTATTACGTTGTCTGAAGTTTTCAAAATAAAAAATTCTACTTTTTTATTTAAATCAATAACTATTAAAATTACATTCTTTTTTAATTAAGCTACATAGTAAATCCAATGTTCAACGATTCCGTCCGACCATTTTAACATACCTGATCCATTTAGAATTTAAAATTTATATTCGAAAAAATAAACCGCGTAAATAAA
This sequence comes from Medauroidea extradentata, assembly GCA_003012365.1. Lineage (NCBI taxonomy): Eukaryota > Metazoa > Arthropoda > Insecta > Phasmatodea > Phasmatidae > Medauroidea > Medauroidea extradentata. The sequence goes on along the minus strand of PNEQ01013599.1, from coordinate 31,727 downwards.
GACCATTGACCGTAATGTAAATATGTGGGAAGCAGTCTCATTTTAGGGTGCGAACCAAAACGACCCAGGAAAGAGTTCTTGAAGGAACGAAAGCTAACGTTAATCATTGTCGCCTTTCAATTTTTTACCGTCTAGCGGAAGGCGTGGGCGGACTAATGTCACCGCGTGAGTTGAGACGGCCTGCGGAAGGGGGAGGGGGTTGAGATGTACCCGCAGCCCACGCAAGAGACGCGAATACGTCCAACTGCTAATCTAACTTTACCAATCAAAACTTGTGGACGGCGCAGCATAGTCCCAAGGTTGGCGGGGTGAGCACGGGGAGAGCCGCGTGATGCGGCCAATCAGGCGCCCGCTGCACGCGTCGCCAACACTGCAGGCTTCCCTCATTTAACCTCTCATTCCAGAGCGACCCTGTTTGCACGTGCGCAAACAACAGAGCCAATTACCTCCCTCACGATGCGCAAACCTGCTCTCAATGTCGAGACCCTTTCTGGTGTCGTAATCACCCCACTTCAAGTCTGCGCTCGAATTATCATTTTTAACACTAGAGTACTGCTGACGTTGTATAGCCACGATTCTGTCAAGAAAATATTTTGGCATCAATTAGTTTCAACGTCTCACGTGCACACCGATAGCTTTGCTTCATGGTTATTGGCAGCGTGTCTTTGTTCAGGCATGTCTCTCATTTGATTGCACCATTAAGAATGAGGCAGTTGTGACATCGTATGTCTGTGATTTTCCAGTGGAACCCCAACACAAGCGAGAGTTAAATCCTCCCATCTCTTACCATGAGGCAGAAGTGCATATGTGCACATAAGGCAATGAAACAAATTGGTGCAAAAATAATTTTTTTCGTCATAGAATCGTGGCTTCAGACTTATCAGCAATGGACTATACACTGTCTACAATATTTGCTTCTAAATATTAACCTTCATCTCTAATAAGAAACATACACATTTACACAGTTATAAACATTATCGTTAGGGGCCGGAAAATTTCGCTGATTCAATGACCTGCAAGCTGGAATCCATTGTCCTATACATATTCAAGCCCCGTCTATTCGTTAATTGTCTGTTGTTCCACTGAAGCTAGTAAACAAATGGTCGGGGCTTGAACGTGTACACGGCAGTGCATTCTAACATGCAGGTAATTGAATCCGCGAAATTTTCCGGCTCCTAATTATCGTTAAACAACTTTGACCACAACTTGGCCACTATCAGTGCATTATCCGTAGCCTGATGCAGGTCATCCTTTGTGCAGGACGTTGGACGCAGTCGACAACGGAGAATGTGTTTCGCAGTCTGAATTACTTCTACAAGATTGCAATTGTTCAAGATAGGGACAGCGACCAGGTGTATCTTGGCAATGTCGTACATAGAAACCTGAAAAATTCGCGGGTTCATTTACCTGCAGGCTAGTCTTCGAGACTATTTGTGTACTCGAGCAGAAGTCAACCATTGATTGGCTGCTCGCTGGCACAGTGACACCACATGATTTGGCCTACATTTAGGTGATCTTTATTACTGACTCGGGACCATCCAAATGCGTCAAACGGCCAGTAGCAAAAGTACATGAACTTACAGATGTAAGCATCATAGTCTGTACCCAAAAACAAAACGGGTATTTTTCAGGTCCCTAGTCACATAATGTATCGAAATTACCTGCAGCTAATCCTTTCACATCAGAAGTAACGCCAGCCTATGAGCCCTTCTAACGATCACAGTGAACAATATCTTATGCTTCCTACTGTAACTTGTTGCTTCTCGAAAGTAATATGAGAAACACCGGGAATAACGAGATCTTAGATTTGAGCCCGTCATTTTGTTTTACTACATCCGAAGTGCGCGTCTCTTCTTTCATGCACACTTCACTAGATCTTTATCAAGAATAAATGTATGATGTGCTAAATTATTTATAAAAATTACACGATTATTTTTTAATTTATTTCGTGAGCTTATCACATTGCCATACATGCGGTGTTCTAAAAGCGCTGAAAGAACCTTTAATAATCCGAAACAAATATGTATAAAACTTTAAAAACCTTATGAGTCCATGTCGCCTTTTATGCGGAATTTTTTTTTCCTTTATTTAATACTGAGACAGATTTTTTTGAATTATAAAAATATGGACATAAATATTTACTATGCATTACGCACGATGAATATTGAACAAGTAAAGTAAAACTACGCATTAATCAAAGAGAAACGCATCGATGTTATCCTGTTACCCGAGGCCATTGTGAAAATATGGAAAAAGGCAACTCTAGTAAAGAGTTTTTGCCAACATTTTTCCGAGTGATGTGTGATGGGTAGAGAGGATGATTTATCGCGGGAAAACTTGACTGTCTGTTGGGTTTCAACGCAAGTTCAGTTTACCTGAAGATGACTGGCTTTCGCTTTTATGTGGAGCTGTTGTCCTATTTGGCTGATCCTATAAGAATCCCGCTGATGTAATATTTAATGCCTATTGTTGGTTTGTATAGACAGCTACGTTTTGTGAGACGTATATCACCTAATCATATGTGTTGTTATAAACTACAGCGTTTCAAGGGTATGTTGGCACAAACATTTTCGCGATATATCATCCTATCTAACGATGGGGCCCAATCTCTAGCGCCGAATTTTTGAACGATTCATTGCATTGCACGATATTACGCTAAACGAGTGCTTCATTCTGGCAGAAAATTTAGTCGTTAAGTTTGCAAAGTCTGTTATCTAGGATTGTCCATTTTTTTCTCTGTACTTATTTGATCTTAAGAAATAAATCATCCTTAACTCATTACTGATGGTAAGTTATTAGCCCAGGGACTAATAAGAACGTCAGAGGAAACAACTGAGGCTCGACTAGGCGAGGGTGATACCACAGAATATTCAGGAATGCAGAAATGAAACAGCCGCAAACCACAAACCCAGTCACACCAGCCAGCAAAATGGCTTCCCTGGCCAGCAACATGGCAGAGACGCCTACCGCCAATCAGCGTAAGGTGGCTGCCCTGCTAGCCGGCAACCAGGCGAATAGGAAACCTGCTGTAACATGCAGGATCGAAATATATACGGGGCTGGTATCAACAGCCTCGGACAGCCAATACGCGGCGAAGTTTACTCGTATCAACTGAGCCACGTCATTTCACGTCTGTATTACTAAATAGTTCTGTGGCGATGCTGCGGTGATACGTCATTGCCTTCCGCAGGATGGGGATGAAGACACAACACAACTCTCAGTCAACCCAGGGAGATAACTGGAAATTGCCCTCCACAGCTGTGAATCGATCTTGAGACCCTTGACCCACCGACCTACCACTGAGCTAAACGGTCGGACAGCTAACTGTAAGGCATCAAATTACGCACACAATAGTAAATACGTAGGCTTATGTACTCTACAAAGAGACATGGCCAGTTATACACCGGACTATCGAAATGAATAATTTCTCCATAAGAGGAGACATTCTGTTAAGACGCGCCCTCGCCGAAGACAAAGGTGACCACAAGGGTCAGACACTACTCTGTGGGGTCAAGCCAGCCAAGGACACCAAGTTGTGGCCACCCACTCGTATACATTAGTTGGAAATGGGAGGGGGCGGTTACATGCAGACTTCGACGTTAAGGAGGCGAGGGGGTGGCGATAAACTGCCCTCTCTGCTGTCTTGCGTGCTCTGCACGAAAATACGGCTGAGAAAGCTCGTCCGAGTTTCACAATAGCTACAGCCAGGTGCCGCCTTCACTTGAGGGATATATTTTACCTTCAAGAAACTGGCTGGCGGCACGGTTTCCTAGCCTGCTGAGTTTGGTAGGCTACTTGAACTAGAGCCCTCACTGATACGTCAACTATATAATTAAAAAAGTTATAGTAGAATAATATTCTGTTACTTCCTAGTTATTTAAGAAAATTCGTAAAACACGAAGTTCCGGCGTCAGAGATTGTGCCTCAGAAGTTCGTAACACTGGAAACAATTTTGTTTAAAACGTTGGCTAATACTATTGTCTACGATTGCTATTGTTTAATTTTCGTAAATTGGCTTCTAGAAACCTACAGTTACAGATTAATGCTTCTAGCGTTGAATGATGTATCACGCCCTCTTAAGTCGGCCGCCTGACTGGAATGTTTTGTGCGTTTCATTCAAAAAAGTGCGGAGAGCTAAGGGCGACATCGTACGTGCATCACGCAAGTCTGTGAACTGAACTGTAATCTTCTCACAGACAACTAGTCTCTACGTGACTTTCGGTGGTGCCTTTATTTTATGACCAGATATTTGAGATAAAGGTTTGTTGTTCTCACCCACCTATACGTCCTGAAATATTCGGAGCCAAGGTTGTCATTCCTATAAAAAACCGCATAAATACATATATTCGTCGTTTATTGCCACAAGAAAATAACCTATAAATATTAATGCAGTACCTGGAAAGGATTTAAACGCACGCAACATTCTTTAGATGTAATTCCTAAGCGAACATAATTTACGTACGTTGAGTAACTTTCAAATAAACCTGTATCGGCCGAAGCTCTGCGTACTTCTTGGACTCGAATGCACAAAAAAAGTCTATCAAACGGTTACCTTAAGGGCGCCGCCTGTGCGCTTCTAAAGCGCAGCATTGCAGTAGAAAATAAGGGTTGCATTGTGGTAGAAGATAAGACACCCGTTCCCGAAACGTCGCATCTGTTGTCATATTGAGAAGCCTACTATTTTTCGCCTGTTTTTTGGTCTGTGTTTTGTCTTGCCTGTGTTCATATCCATTTTCGTGTCTCTCGTTATTTGTGTTGTCGTTTTTTTCATTTGGTGCCTTGTCACACACACCACTTTTTTTGTTGGATTTTATTTATTTTTGTCTTCCAGTATTTTTTGTGTCTTCTTTCTCCAGTCAACTATATTGCACATGGAAAGTAATTTGACGCTGTTTTGAATCTGTATTTGTAATTGTGTCGTATTCTGGGATATCAATATATTCCTTTAAGACGGTGGTGGGATAATATATCATATTTGAAAATTAAGTGAGCTGAGTAAACATGACAAATTGTTTGTAAATAGATTTTGCTAGTATTATTTTTATTATTTATCAAATTGAAAAAATTGCACTTCCCGGTTGTACAGTTCACTTGAAATAATTTTATTTTATAGAAAAAATTGTTTCTACGCTTATGCTACTATTTACGTATGTCACACACAAAAAAAATTCCTTGTCGCACTCAACTTCTAACATTATAGTTTTGGTTAAGGTGTAACCTAGTATTTGCGTTAGAGGTGATTACAGCGTGTTATCTAGATTTGGAACCACTTTTGACGGCCAAAATGGTCCGACCATTCGCCTCCCACCAAGGCGATCCGGATTCGATTCCCAGTGGAGTCGGTCCCCGGATTTTTGCATGTGGAAATAGTGCCGGACGATGCCGTTGGTTGACGGGTTTTCTCGAGGATCTCCCCTTTCCTCCGCCCTTTCATTCCGGTGCTGGTACATACTCACCTCATGTCACCCCTCACCCGCGCTAAATACCTAGATATTAAAAACTGCCCAAAAATCTCTCGCTCTCACCCGTTTTGACAAGACTACCTTCAAACGAAATTTTCATGGTTGCTCAAAATACGATACTTCCATAAATAGAAGCAATCAAAGTGGCTCGATATTTGTACGGAAACATGGAGCGGAGAAGTAGGTGTTCTACCCGAGCCATGGAATGTTACACGCCGCTGAAATCGCAAGGCACAAGAAATAGCAAGGAAGGGTAATCCTTCAAATTGGAGGAGAAAGTGTAAGGGTGAAGTCGGGGGGTGAGGATGGATGGAGCTGAAACAACTTTGATGCGAGGCTGGCGAGGAGCCTGGGGGAAGTTCGCTGCGCTGCAAGAACACGCACGAGACACGGCGGGGACGAAGCGAGCGCTCCTGGCGGCGGGAAAACAAACCACTCTCCTCGGCGCGGCGACGCGAAGCCACGGCGCCCCGGCGTCTTGCCGCCCGTCTCACACCCCGCCTCGCTCCGCGCGCGGCAAATTTCCTTCGCGAGTGAAAAGCGCGTTAATTGAGTTGGAAGTCTCGCCGAGCGTAGCAGAGAAGCGAGCGCCCGAGCTGCCTCGAAGCACGAAGAGGTTGGACCCCACCACGCTTACGTGCGTTCACGTCACAGTTTTAGTATTTGGACGACAGAACTATACCATATAACTGCTAAATAGAGTGCAGTGGTTAATTTATATTCTTCCATGGCATTGTTACTACGATACGTCATTTACTTTAGCGTAATAAACTCTACTTAGTCAAAACAAGTGTTCTTGTTCAAGTTTTCCGTTTTGCTACCCGACAACATCAATAATACTTAGTATAGAATAAAACACTTTTTGATGGAATGTCTATGTGTCAAACGTATGCAAAATGAAGAATTTTCCCCAATTAGGTACCTATGACATTGTTAGGCGAATGCTGTAGTCTCTTTACAACTATAAATTATAAGATTTGTCAAGCATTTCGCGTGGAAAAAAAAACTTAAACAAGCTAGCTGTTTCTGAAGAAATCTAAAGAAAAGTGAGCAGTATTAAAGCTGATATATGTATTATTTTGTTACAACACCGCTTGGCGTACTAATGAGACAGAAAACTGCAAATAATTTGCTGGAAGTTTAAGAGTGATGCAACATTTCCACTGTTTTTCCGTGGAGGAATAAGTGCAAACAAATAAGTATATTATCTCTAACTACGAAAATAGGAGCTGTTATACACGTTGTCCCGAAATAGTGTTACGAGTATAATATTACTCCTCCAGCACGCATATAACAAAGTCAATAACATAAATGTGTAGGTTGAGCACATTTTAATACAATACTATATATATGTATATATATATAATGCTATATATATTCACTAGCTGCACCGACAAACGTTGTTTTGTCACATAAATAAATTAAAAATATTTACTAAACAATAGCACTTAGGAGTATAAAAGTAGATAAAAACCTATTCGCAGACCTACCGAATTATATACAAAATTTCATTGAAATCGGTTAAGCCGTTTTGGAGGAGTATGGAAACAAACACTATGACATGAGAATTATATATATATATATATATATATATATATATATATATATATATATATATATATATATATATATATAAACGGCAACGGTTGAATTCATGATCGCCTGACATATACGCAGCGCGCAGCACTTCTGCGTATATGACGCCGGTTCTGCATATGTGCTAGGCTGAATAAAACCAGAGCAAATACTGTACTTAAAGGTTCGGCTCGTAAAAGAGCACAGGCGTAACTCTGAGGCGTATAACGGTAAAATCCTGCCGTAACATTTGAAAGCTCTTCATAAATTTTACGGGACGTGATAAGGTGAAGGTAGTTCTGGCAGTAATAAGAACTTAAATTGCGTTTCTTTCATGCCTAGTGTACGGGACGTTTTCGAGATGTTACGAACACAGATGAAAGCTGAGCGATAGGGTTAAGTAAAGATTGAGTTGTTCGTATAAACCATGGGGGGTTAATGTACCACGCTATCGAGGTAATAGTCATTTACGCCATCCGTAATCTTCTAACGAGAAGGAATCTAGCATCAGTGACCAAGAAAACAGATAATACTATTAAGGTTCTCTCACTGAAACACATATTCAAAGGAATTATTTTATTTTCAGTAAACACAAACTGGTTACAGCAACATGACTTCACGAATTAAGCTTGCGAGATCATTATTAGCATTGAATTAATGGCTTAATTAGACATTTCAGGAACAATTTACACAGTGGTTCTGACTGATTCTCAACTACTAAGAAGAAAATAATAAATTTACTAAAAGCAATTTATACCAGCTATTTACTGAAAAAGTGAGTAATTACACACACGTAACGTCAGTTGAAAGTGGTCAGGAAAAACGTTATATTAGTCAGTTTTTTAATGGACGGCTACAGAAAGAATAGAAATACAACACAGCAAGTGTCGTGAAAGCTACTTAAAACTGTATTGAAACTTGAGGGATATAAATATAATAAAATAATATGATACAAAAACGAAAAATATACTGTGTAATAATGAAAGAACATGTTAATCCATGAATTACGAGGTAGATAGATTCTCCAAACTAAACTGTACGTCACTTGCGATTTTCCGTAGATAACATTAGATTTTTTTAATTACTCGTGTACAATATTAAAAACAACGATTTGCCCATATGAACGATAGTACATTTATTGACCAACAAATAAATTTATAAATTATTCTTTATTTATAGCTTTAATGTACCTAATCTTGTGGTGAAGAAAGGTTGCTGTATCTTGATGTCACCCACCAATTGTTTCAAGCTTGAAGACGGGAAAAGAAATCAATTTCCGAAAAGTAACTCTTTTTCTGGCTAAAATACTTTATGTCTCCGAGTCGTTTGTGTGTTTTTATACTGTTGCAATGTTTTATATTATTGGAACTTGTGTTGTCCACTGTTTCACTTGTGCAGTTCCGTCGGTCGTGTGCAATTTTTTTTAGGCTAATTTAATGTTCGTGTCACGTCTTGTTGAAATGTTTAGAATTCATCAGGATTCAATTTTATTCGTTGGATTGATCGTCGCACAACACATAGTTACACGCCAAAAAAAAAAAAAAAAGCTTTAACAGAGGAGTATGTCCACAATCCCATTTATTCTTAAAGAGTCAAAGTGAATCATAATTCCAAATATCTGCCACTGTAATTACACATATTTAAGTTTGTATAATAAAATTTGAAATTATATGTTTAAATAATATTTAAGTTTGTTATGAAATAAATGTGTTAAATTTAAATCGTTGATGTTTAGAACGTGAAATACGAGTAGCGGTACATGAGTGAATTAAAGAGTTTAAGTAATTACATAAACAATTATATTAAACGCTTAATGCTCGAATAAAAATTCACCAAGTATTAGTTCTTTCTATGCAAGGATGAATCGACTGAAATTCACGTCGAGACATGGCTGTTAGTGACGTTCAGTGGAAAGGTAAGTTTTGTTTAATGTAAGCTTGTATCACATACACTTTTTGATAACCTAGCAAGTAATTAAATATTATAAAGTACAACTGCGTGTTTGAAGTTGGCCACCGACCGCATATGTAAATGTGTACAATACTTGGAGATGGTGGGAAATCGTGAGAGTCTTTTTTACTTACGTACTAAACTACAGTTCATTGTCGCATCCTGCGCCTTACGTGGTTGGCCAATGGTTTTGTGCACGGTGTGTAGTTGTTCACAGACACATCACAGACTCGGGTCTTGGTGTTCTGACAAGCTGTGTCTTAGCCTGAAGACGGCAATAGAACGCAATTCCCGAAACGTTGCAATTTTTCGTTGGTTTTTAACTTGTGTCGTGTTGTCCCTAGTCTTTCGTTTGTTGTCCACTGTCCACTGTTTTTTGTCTACTTCCATCTTTTTTCATATTGGGAATCTGGTTTTATTTGTTTCTTTCTTTTCTGCCGAGGTGTTGTCGAAATTTTACTGAATCTATTTTTTGAATTATTGCTGTAAAATAAATATATATGTGTGTATATATATTAAATACTGATGACATTATTCCGGGATTGCTTGTTTTCTGTGTCATTTTTTGTGTGTTTTACCTCCGTTTGTTTTGTACTTTGGCTTGACATTAAACACAATTTCGGTCAGCAAAACATGTGAAATGACGTATGTCGACAAACCAATAAATTCTAAGTGTACACTCCCATTGCAACAAACACTTGAAAATCTCACAGACGCTCAGTCGTAGTTAACAAGAATTAGCATTGGCCTAGTCAGGTATAGGTGGTTCGGAATAAAGTGAGAACTCAAAAAAGCCCTGCTAAAGTTCTACTGTCAATTTCAATTCGTATCTTTCCGCGCTTAACGGCTGACGATGGGAAGTGTCTTACCTCTCAGGACACGTCACTTGATGTTTGCGCGTGTGAGATAAACTGTGCAGTCGATATGCACCTGTATAGTTTGAAAAAAAAATAGTTTATTAATTATGTAAAATACAACTATGTCGTTTTCGGTTGTTTTTGTTGCAGTAATGTTGTATTTAAATAGAAAAATATACGGAACTATATTGCGTAATTTCGCTGCCAACCATACAAGCAGTAAGAGGACTATTGGTAATGCAGAATTGTATGCAGTAACGACTAGTGATATTTTTCAAAGGTTAAATCTTTAGTGCTCACTTTATCCCGAACGACCTATAATGACCCACCAGTAACGAAAGAACAGAGTCAGAAATAAAACCATTACATTAAGCGCTTATAATAATTCACGAGGCTACGGTAGGTCAGCCAAAAATTCAAGTTTAAGGTGTTCGAAACTTATCCCGTGTGAATTGTACCCGTGTTCGTAATTTCAAGTGATGGCCTCTCGATCAACTACTAAAATTAATATTATGTTTAAATATAAATAAATAACTTGTAAATAATGCACCGCGGACGTAGCACTTAACAAAACATTTAGCACTTAGAAAAAATATAGGCTTTTTACGTATTACCGGTATTTAATACCTTGACCAGCATTGTAGGCGTTTATAATATACTGGTAATCGACAAAACTTGGTCACGTGACTTATATAACCTACCCTACTCCAGCGAGTGAATTTTCGTAAGCCCAATTATTGAAGCCTAGAAAATAATCAACATTTTCGGCGATAAATCATCGTCCCTTACAATGCTTTTATCACACTGTGAAACTATCATTGATGAGAATGCGCCGATAATACTATTCACAAAACTCCACAGTGTTAAAATTATTTCAGTTGGTTTCAATAAGTTATCCCGTGCAGAGTGATCAGAATATTAAACGCTTCCTGCGTAGCTTAAAATGATAATATTTCCAATTTCCTTTTAACGTATTTTTTTCTCACGAAATTCGTGTTTAGGAAAAAGATAAGAAAAACCGTTTTAACGAACGACCTTTGAAGGTCGTAAAGAAACGAACGCTGCAGAAGGCTGGTTCAGTCCTCGCATACCTACGGAGAGTACGGCAGACTTAGCTTCTCAAGGTCATCTAGTTTTTAAAATGTTTATTACGTTTCTATTCTGGTTTCCATTCGTCCCACGACTTCCCAACATCGCGAGGTCAGGAGCGCCGTCGCAAACAATTCAGTGGGGGAACTTACAACTTGAACGAGATTTCTCGTGGCAGAACAGGAGGTGCGGTTTAACGGCGAACACTCTGGTACAGTTGACATTGATCTATAAGAGTTCTCTGAGCACAAATATAGGGTTTTCATTGATAAATATATCTTCGAATCGCTATAAATAGGTTTAAAATGGAAGAGGAATGTTTGTGCCAAACGTATTTAACCTTTAAACATTTTATGACGTTATTTGTTTTGAATGAACGAATTCAGTTTTCGTAAATTTTTGCATGACGCAAATATAAATCCCAGTTTTAAATAAAAAAAAAACACAAGAGTATAGAAAAATGTTTAAATAATTGGAACCACGAATTATTTTTGGTTGAACTCTAATATGTAATTTAAACAGGCCTGAGTGTTAAAATACAACCCCAAGTGTAAAAATACATCTTTGTAATAATTGCTAGATTGTAATTCTCGAACAATACCTACCAAGCAAGGAGGTGCAACGGCAACACGTTGGACTGGCATTGGGGAGGACCCGAGTTCGACCCCCGGCTCCGGCCATCCTGATTTCTGTTTTCCATACTTTCAAGACATCGCTCCATGCGAATGCTGGAATGGTTCCTTAACAAAGGCCATGGCCGATTCATCTCATTGTACCAAGTTGTGTGTCACCGTTACTAATTACCTCGCTGTCGGCAAAACATAAAGCTCACTTACCTTACCTTACCGCAAAATGTACTTCAACAAGCTTAAACTGCGTTAATATGATGTTAATATCAAAACTGTAAGTAAATTATATTCCGGATTCCGTACGCTCCTCTGTCTTGTAAGAAAACACTCTTACTGACCAACAAGTCAAATGACATACAGTGGAAGCGATTATAAGATATAATTAAAAGATAAAATGGAATGTTTATTAATTATTTATTTTATTTTATGCATTAGCGTCTTTTATTCTGTGATATCTGAGCATTAAGACGCCCGCCTACTGGCCGTGTGTTTGTGTGAGTGAGGCACGGCACGAAGGGCGATGTTGACCAGCTCCTGTGACGCGGTATCACCTCTAGCGCAAGACACTGAAACGGCGTGCAGTGGTATCGTAGAACACTCGCCTGACTGACACTTTCAGTGGTGACCCCATCTTTTTATTGGTGGAAAGTTTTAAGGAA
>PNEQ01013599.1:0-19406 GCA_003012365.1 Medauroidea extradentata | reverse complement strand
GGACATTCGTCCACAATATTGTGAGGCACGGCAGTCTGAAAATGCCGTTTTCGGCCGTGTTGAAGGGCTTAGAAATGTAGTTTGCAGCACACGTGATGTGTTGAAAGTTGTATTCCGTCCTGGCCTGAAATGTTATTTCTTTTCGTGCGAAACCCGCGTGAGCACACGTGGAACAGTTTGTTTATAAAACATGTATTTCAAACACACTGCAACGCAGTTTGAGAGACATGTAGACGGGCGCCTTAATTATTCACTGCATTGTGAAAAGTATCGAAAGTATATGAAAATGATAAATGCTCCATAAACGTCCCCTAAATTAACCGAAACCCGGATATTTTCTAATTTTCCTGTCAGTCGTAAATTTAGCAAATGTGAAGCTAAAATGGCAAAATGGCCCGTGTAAACCCAGTTGGCGCAAATTGCTATTTCTGTCTCGCTCAATAGCGAAATAGCATTTGTGTCTATTGCGGCGCGGGTGCTATGCATTCAAATTAAGATAATACGTGCACAGCAGTAATATTGTTTTCCTTTGCTGTAAATATTGATACATGCGGGGTAACATTCGCAATTCGCCCGCATGGAGGAAATATGTTTTGATTCCGTTAGTGTTGAATTTTACTGTGGGCAGTATTAATGAGATCTTGATGCGATGTCCTCGTACCACATGTCATCAAAAAGGAACCAGATCTTAAAATTAACGTTAAGTGCATTGGATATCTTCCTTTTGGATATTTTATGTTTACGTGTAAGTATAGTCAATTACTGAAACATTGTAATGAGTAAAATTTCCATTAAGTAAATTTAAAAGTGTAAAATTTCATTTTAAAAGTGGCAAAATATCCGTGCATTTAATAGTATTAATTTTCTGTTTACTGAAATTGTAAATCATGTCTTAAGCTTTGAAAAGTAGTATTTCGTAGTCTCAATAGCTTCAGTTTAGTAAATGCAAGTGTTTCTTGTAATGGCTACACAGAAACTTCAAAGTTGTGGCTCTGACAGATAATTATACAATAAACTTGCAACCAAAACAAGTTTTAAAATGCGAAATCGTTTATATTTCGGCGTTTACTTATTGATAATAATTCCAATATATATATATAAATAGCTGGATGGCACCCAACGCCTCTCAACAAGTCCTTGTCACGTGAGCATGCCGCAATACTTGGTTGCCCAGAAGTAGCAATTCCAACACACAGGGAAAAATCAGGGTTGCAATGCTGAATACATCTGTTTAGAGTAAGCGCTTAGTTATTTGGCAACTAACTGGTTTCAATTAAAATATGTAAAAAAAAAAAAATAGCACTCACGTATTGACAGGACCTAAAATTTCCAAGCATACGCCACTCATGCACGTTGAGCAGAGTTTCGTGTAAATGCTATCTGCCAAAGCTCTGCGCCTCATTGGGTGGCTTTTCTTGTCTTACATATTGTGCTTAATATTACTGTTGATTTCTTTTTTTGCCACTCTTTGAAGGTGCTGTCTGTCTCTCATCCTAAATAGCGTTTGTTCGGAGGCATTCTAAAAATAAAAGCGATACTCTGTAGATCTTACTTCATGTAAAGTATCAGGAGTGATATTGTAAATTATTTTTATGTGGATATATTTTTTTTGTGGATTCTGCAAATAAACTATGCGCGTCGATTGACCTCCGGAACGTCGTGCCGTATGTTGACAAAAACTCACTCTAAAACCGAATCAGTGGTTACAAATAAGTGAAATGTAAATCACTGAAATTCCAGATATTAATCTGTTTCTGACTGACGAACCTGTAGAAATCACTGAAAATCTGTTAATATGCAGGTGAAATTCACTGATAATAAATATAAATCGGTTTCAATTCAGTAGCATATCGTCACTGTAACAATCAGCATAGTTTCACTAACTTCAGTTGCTCATTTTTAACAGAAACTACTGGAATCTAACCAAAGTGGTTAATAATCTCACTGGTTCAAGTTTAAAGTGCAGGAAAAACATTCCCTGTTAATGCTGAATAACAATGCAAATTTTCCTTTACTTATGACGTTCCTAAATATGTCGATACTCTGTTGTAATACGTGAATCCAACCGTTACACCGCAGATAGTAACAGAAATAAAAATTAATTCACAAATTAAAGCTTGAATAGCTTCGAGAGCGTAAAGAAGTTTGCATTACTCGGTTTTGTAAGCTAGATAAACCCCCAATCGCTCACCCGTCAAGAAAATTTATCTCTTTTGATTAATAGTCCATACATCGCATCGATTCTTTGCTACAACAAAGCTTGGCGGACGGCTTAGGGGAAAAACTGGTCTTGGAAGGAGTCTCAAGGTCACGACGTAGAAAAAACAACACAAGTATCAGTGCTAGGTTCGCTCCAGAGGATCGCTCACATCAGTGTGTGTGCAGAAGGTCAGGGGTAAAAAGTAAAGGGGAGAGGAGGGATCTTTAAGGCGCTCATATAACTGAAACCTAGCGGCGTTTGTGAACCTCACTTTAAATAAACAAACAACAATATACATTGATACTGTGTTCTTCGAAAAAAAAAAAACATATTTTAAAAATCAGCAATAAAACTAACTAATTACTGGATATGATGGGCATATCGCGAAAATGTTTTGTGCCGACGTTCTGTAGTTTCTTACAACATATATGGTTGGGTGATATAGGTCTGCCAGAACGTAGTCGTCTGCAGACCAATAACCGGCATTAAATATTACAATATCGGGATTCTTATGGGCTCAGTCAAATAGGGTAACAGCTCCAAGTACAAGAGACAGCCAGTAATCTTCTGGTAAGCTGAACGTGTGTTTAAACCAAGCAGATAGCCAAGTTTTCCCGCGATAAACCGTTATCTTTACTAATTACCATTTAATACTGTACATATTACGAAGTCCTCCAACGCAATGAAAATAAATGTTTCGGGCAGCTCTATTTGAAGATACGCAAAGTACGTAAACGAGAGATTGGTCCTAGTAACTTAACGTTATGAAAAATCAGAATTTCCAGGCGGCTATAACAAGAGACGGGAAAAATTCGTGGGTTCACTGACGTGTAGGCTCGCCTCCAAGAGTATCTGTGTACTCAAGCAAGCAACAGCTGTTCATTAGCTGCTGGCTCATACATAGCATAGGTCACGTTTAGGTATATATTTATTATTGGCTCAGATACTTCAAGGGGTTGTTAAATAAGTCATGGGTAGAGACATGCAAAATTCGCGTTATTTTCTGACAGCTGACTAGACTCCAAGTGACTATAGGCTTGTTCGACGTCTCCCGCTGGCCGATATTGTCGTGACTTGCCGCGGAGAATGCTTACACGGTAGAGAGGCCAATCTCTGTAAAGACGTAACACACGTAAATGACAACACTTAAAAGTTCGTGGCCAATTGAAACGCAGATTATTCTCTGTTATGTATAGGAAAGTGAAGTTCAGTCTGCTACCAAATGATAACGCGAATTTTGCATGTCTCTAGTCATGGGCCTATTGTGACAGTGACACGAATATATAGTTGCTGGAATTCTAGCGCATGCGTTAAAGGAAATGCGAACTTTTCAGGTCGCTACCTATAAGTCTAGGGCTATGAAAAATTTGCGAGTTCAACGGCCTGCATGCTAGAATCCAATTTCCTGTGCATATTCAAGGTCAAGCCCCATCATTCGTTCATTGTCTGCTGTTTGAATGAGAAGCTGGTATTGGACAAATGGTAGGGCTTCGGTATACACAGGATAATGGATTATAGCATGTTGGTAGTTGAACTTGCGAAATTCCTAGCCCTAGCTATAACTATATAGATATTTTTACAGTATCTGAATTTCCAGCCAGACGTTTTTCAAAGTATTCACAGTTTATGAACGCAAATTTTATCCAGATGACTGCATACGAATCGCTCACGAATAATGACTACCGTCCACGCAATGCAAGTGTAAATTACACCCGTGTTTCTCCGTGAACCTGCGCCTCAAACATTTAACTGACTGACGCTAGGCTGCGCCTTAACAGTAGGAGTGGTTGCTTCGGGGCAAAAAAATATTCGCTGTCCACTCTCAAGGCCAGTTCTTGTGGCCCGGAGTAGTTAAACCAGTTTAATAATACCCGGGCTTCGTTTTATACTTTTTTTACTTTTAGCAAATTGTGGTGGCAAGCGATTGGCAACGCTCATGCGCCTTATGTTCTCGTTGCCGCAAAACCTACAATGTTATTGTCTTCCAATTCGTACTTAATTCGAAGAGAAGGTCTTAGCTACTCTGAAGCTTTGAAGAACCAATGCGCTGATATAAAATTGTGACTGCTGGTATTTATAACATCTTAAACGTTTATTGGATTATAAACTAAATCTGGGCAGTACAAGATGTTAAAACAAAAACTTGTTAGGTGCATGTAATACTTGTTTCACAAATAATCAAGTGACTATTTATTCGAATGTTCATGATTTATTTATCTTGGTAAAAATATGAAATAAAATACAAATGTGTGAAATAGGTAACTAAGTGAAGTAGAGTGATTTAGTGAGCGTTTAAGACTGTGTCGAGTATATAAGTATATTTTATGGTTTCATGTTGAGATACCAATGGTTACGTGTTAAGTGTTCAAATAATCACATTAATTAAAATAAATAAAACACTGTAAATATTCTACCAAAAAATAATTTTTTATTTAGAATATTTTTTCGTACAAATTCTTTACATAATTTAAGTGTAAGTTATGATATAACCTATCATCTAAGTCTCTGATCAAATTACCAAATTACGTAAAAATATTAACTATTTTTAGCATAAACTTACGAAACTTTATTAAGTCATATTTCGTATTAGTTTTAAAAGGAATTTTACAACAAGGTTTGGTTTTAACTTACACAAAATTTCCTATTAATTTTTTTTTTGCTGCCAAGACATACAATATATATATCGTTTGATTTATTACTAATGTTTAGGCAAGACAATAACTGACAAAAACTCAATTTTGTATCATGTATTGTTATTAAAAAATTATCTTCTTGAAAGCTGTACGACACTAGAAACTGGCATGTTTATAACATGGAGAAACTAAGTTATCTGAAATACTAAGAAACCATATTTGTAATATTTTATCCTCGACATTATATAATATAAACGTAAAATCATAACCACGGTCTATGAATGTAGAGGTCTTGACACTGAGGAATAAAATGTGACTCCCTTCTTGTCGCCGGGCGCTAGTAGTAATTTGGTGGAAGATTTGTCTTGTTTTTGTGCTTGACTTAGCTGAAAATGTGAAGTTGTTACCGGAATTGCGAGTATTATATCGAAGAATAAAATGGGAACGTAATTTTGTATTGGAACAAATTTTTTAAAAACAATGAAATTTAATTTTTCAATCTTTTACATGTAGATGCACATTGCAACGATTCTAAAATTTTGTAGGGCACGAAATATAGTTTTTGTTCGAATGTGTTCACTAAAACAATAATACACAATATATTTCTTCAGGCTACTTTTATAAACAGTTCCACACATGCCAATGCTTTTATGGACATGGAATATGTATATACTATATCAGCTTACCTTATTAACATTATTTTGTGTAAATAATTGCAAAAATGTTAAAACGCGAGACGTAAACAAGACAAATCTTCCACCAAATGACTACTAGCGCTCGGCGACATGAAGGGGTCACTTTCTCTTGCTGGAGAGCATACACAGTGTCAAGACTTCTTCCTCTTAGACCGTGATCATAACCAACACAGTGGAATAAAATCTCTTCTAAAACCTCGTGTCGGCTCTCAGAAGATAACTAATTACAACCCAACAAATATGTTCCAGGAACTTTGAACGGTATTAATTCCTCCACCACAGACAGAGTATTTTTATTTGTACTTTTAGGAGCAGCTGTGTTTACGTCATACGATACAGCAAGACGAAAAATGTATTCGTTAACACGAAATTAAAACATTATATTTTTTTATATTTGCATAGCAAAGTGTTCTACGAACACCTTGTACAACGGTTGTAACCCCGCCAGACATTAATCTAGTGTCTGACACCGCGCCTAGAATAACTTACAAGGCCCCGACACTCACTCTTTCCTACAGATTCCCTTCTTACTCTCTCTTCGACTTATTTATCGTACCCCTGTTCTCAGAATTGATCAATAATCTCAAGTCACACGCCTTATACCAATTACAATAAAATATGTGGCGATCAAGTCGTAAAATACTTTTTTGTTCAGGAGTGCGTTTGGACGAAGCGGATCGTAGTGTATGTGTATTTATCTTCCAGAGACTCTGAGGGCCTTGCCCCCGTCTTATCGATATATCAGTTGCACCGCGTGTAGATTCTATTGTTGGGGGCCCCGTTAGGTTATGAGGACCAGAGGTCAAGTGTTCTTAAATCACCGACTGGCTAGAGGGAATGGCTTGTTGCTTTTTTTATGAAAGAATTGCCGAGACTGAAAATCGGTAGTTCGGGGAACAGGAAACCCGTCTTGCCGTACCACTTGCATAGAGAAAAAATGAGAGTAAGTGTTGTCTCTCTACGATTCGTAACGTCTCCCGAACACCGCCAAAGATATTCCACAGTTCGGAGCAGCGCAAGAGAGCAAACGTAAGCGCACTAAGCTGTGGTTCACTCACTCACTGCCAATATGGAAAAACTAACAAAATAAAAATTGGCTACTAGAAAATTTACAGTAATATTTTTTCGTTGAAATCTCACGCACAGGAATCGAAGTTATAAAATTAGGTCTTCATTAACGTTTGAACAGAAACGCAACACACCAGTAACTTGTTTGCTTATATGGTTGGCAAAATTTGTTTCTTACGATTACCTTTCTTGGTTCTTTTACGCTGACTCTCAAATTCTTGGACATTTCACGTACCCTACCCTCTTAAGATAATCTCTGTTGACACAAATCGTCTCTCAATTTGTTTTGTGAATCACTCTTGGCGGATATGTGGATATGGAAAGTCAAGTTTCGTACTGCACCGAAAAGTGCTGCTAACCTCTCTAGACTAAATAATCTATGGGATAAACTGACCATATGTCGTGATATACCTAAATATACTGGTAAACCACTTCGCGTTCTGCACAAAATTGGGAAGGATATGTATACCGAGATCACTAGGTTACGAACAAAGAGTAGGCTGTGTAGTTTAGGCAATAAGTAACACAAGTATTAAATATAAGGTCACAATTAAAATATTTAACATATTTCTCTCACTGAAGTTCGAAGCCTTAATATCTCGAAGAAGGGTAGGTTTATCTTGTAGACAGACTACTCTCACAATGTCCTTCGCTTATGGAATCAATCAGACGGTCGTTTTTCACGGGAGTGCTCTAGGTTTAGAGGTATGACTTCACACAAGGCATGGGTCTATGAATGTATTGAGATCTATGACGTCGTACCTGCAACACAGAGCAGGTACGTAATTGGCTGGTGAAAGTACTCAGCGCATATAGGTTACTACTCTTGACACCAGAACCTGTACCGTGCCCCGTGGAGTGACGCGTGCAAGGGATCAGTAATTTGATCAATTACAGCTTGAAGAGTACTCGCTTTGTGTACCTCTGTGTGCGGATAGGAGACTTCAGATAGCAGGGTCGACCGCAACAATGCTGTTACAGCAAGGTGGGTGGGGTGAGGGACAACACAGGGGCTTTCATGGTATTCCCGTGTGCCGCACAACAGCCATTACCTCCTTCCACCGTGCGTGCCCTGGCTCGAGTACAAGCCGCTGTTCTGTGCGGGGGAGAGCGTGTTGGGGGAGGGTTAGACTCTGAAAGAGGGCGCTGAAATGTTCGCACCCATGAGCCGCAGTCTAAATAAGCATTTACACGACGCAAGGTTTTATCTTGTATGTTATTTCTCATGCGAACCCTCATTATGAAATATCAAAACCATACTGTTCGAAAACATATCACACATAATATCTCGCAGCAAGTTCATTTTTTGCAGATGACTGGTAGGCTTGTGTCGATATTTCGTAGCTAAAGCAACAGGATTTTGGTGAAAAGAAAATTGCATGAAACTGTCTGAATGCCTTATGGGCACAACTACAACTCTGCTTCACGGTCAGCGATAGGATAGGATGTCTCAGCATCTTTGGGGATTCTGCCCGCAAATTACTGACGTGCGGTGTGGCAGTAACCTTACTCGTACTGGCACAATTAAAAAAGAAACACCATGCTCATTAAATGCACTGTTTCGGAGCCCTCCAACATGCCTAAAGACAGGCATTTACAGACTGCCGTACTTAATGTACTAGTAGGATGTACACGAAACTCTGAATTGTGCACTCAAATTTGGTATAGGTTCCCTACAAATAGAGTTGTATGGCAAACGCATAAAGTCACATTCTTTAAAAATTGATCACCGGGAATCTTGCAAGCTTGTTCAGTGCTTGGCTCCTTGTGGCGAGGCGGCATTTGACGCGCGCTTCAAGGTCGCCCTTATAACACCCCGTTAAACGTAGGCGGCGTCATTAAATACTTGGCGTTAATTATGTTAAAGCAAATAATTAAACGACTACAGTGTCTGTATGTAAAAAAAAAGTGAACTTGTATTTTTTTTTCCTACAAAGTTGCGTTTATTAAATGATGTACAGTCGTACCGCGCCAATTAATCCGCGTTATCTGAAAATCGGGCGAGACACATCGAATTCGCATTCAGGAAAACTCAAATTCGATTCCTGGTTCTTGCCATCCCGTTTCCGTGGTTCTACGAAGAAACACTCCAGACGAATGATGCGATGGCTCCTTAAGATATACCATGGCCGATTTCACGCTAGTATGCAGAGGAATTTAGGTATTGTTTCCATGCAATAAATAATAAGATACATACTTAGAAGAACCATCAATATTCTTTAAAAAATTCTATAGTAAGTTACATGTTGGATAGCGTTACTAATTGGAGGTGTTTGAAGTCATATTAATATTTATGGCACACTTGGGAACTTGTCAGTTATATACGTTTAATAATGCTACCTACAGATCTACATACTGTATATAGTCTAATATATTAATGCAAGTAATTACGTGCTAATTAGGGCCACGAATTCTCTGCGAAAATAATGCACCATTTGGTTTCAACGCCGTATGTGAACAACTTCAGCTCTGATTCATGGTCAGTGATTTCATGTTTTAACCCTTACTTGCCTTGGGGTTCAACTAGCAAATCACAGATTTACGGTGTCACAACAACCTTATTCTGATTGGTGAAGTCAAATGCAAGAAGTATATAAACCAAAGATAGGCTGCCAATAACCATGAAGCAAATATGCCATTTTGCACGTAAGGCATTTAAACAAAATAGTGTGCAAGTCTTTTTTACGACAAACTCGTGGTTATAGTGATGATAAGTATTGGCGAAGGGATATTAAAAAGTAAATTTTTGCGACAGATGCTAGCTGTAAAGGTCATTCGCCTTGAGAGAGCCTGTAATTTTCCGTCTGTACATGCCTGAGAGAGGATAGGAACCAGTTCGAGGTTGGCGGTGGCAGGACGGGTATACCTAGTGGCACACAGCCATGCGGCACGAGGTTGGTAGATCTGCTCAACTTGCGTCTCGGAAGCACAGAACTGGTTCTTTGTTCGGCTCTGATCGGGAAACCTGGTCAGGAGTCTAAACGCCATCTCTCACGCCCCCCGTTCTGCGCAGATCCCTCGCCTTCTTTCCCCGCCCTCTGTGATAGTTTAGGTTAGTTTAAATGTAAAAAAAAAAATACTGTTCGCTTAGTCGTAGGATGAATTTGTTAGGTTAAGGAACTACAGTTGCAATTAATGTAGTTTAATAACATAACAAAATACCTTTCCTACTAAACGAACAGCATTTTTGGAATTTAAACTAACCTGAACTAATCAAAACTTGCCTAAACTAATCTAAACTAACCTAAGCTGTCACAGGCGACGGGGATAGGAGAAACAGATATCTGCGCTGAATGGGGTGCGTGAGGGGCATCGTCTCGAATACTGGCGAAGTTCCATGATCAGTACCGAACAAAGAACCTCTTTCGTGCGTCCGAGACATCAAGTATTTGCCCAGCGTGGACCAATCACCAGCTTCTGGTCAGGTGACATGCTCCCCGTCGAGAGAATCACCAGGACGGCAACGAAATACGGCCTAGTAGGATTCCATCGTGTGATATATTTTAATGAGGACGAGTCAAGTTTCACGCACCGTCAGCAGGTTGTTGACATCAGTGTTGCCACGGTAGCCAGCGCTTAAAACAATATTTATCGTCGAAGGACCCAGCTGAGAGATGATCGTGTAAAGTAGTGACTCGCGGAACATGCTTGTAACTTCGGCCTCCTCTGTCTAGATTTCGCTTTCGTGATGCTCCAGCTAGTAAGAGAGTGACAGACCAACCTTATGACCATTGAGACACACGGGCGTAAATAAAAACGTCTGTAGCGTATCCTTTATATAAGGTTGGATTTATATTATTTTCACAACTGTAGTATTTAAGGTTGTAAAAAAATTAAACAGTTAAAAGTTTGATAAAATATTTTTCGTACACTTCACGTAATAAAATTACACTTACGCTACCACGAACAGCCTATAAAGTACCTACCTAGATAGACTAGGTTTGTGAGAATGAGGTTTAAAATTGATGAGCACTAAATGCCCCACTGACTGGTGTATGTCATACTGGCGGGAATATTACACGCTAGTTCAGTAGTGCTTGGTTTCTTGTGGCGATGTGGCATTCAATGGGCTTTTCAAGGTTGCTCTTATAGCACCGTCACTTCCGGGCCTCTGATATGCATGCAGGCAGCGCCCTTAAATTATTTTGTCAAAAAAAGAATGGTCGCAACTAGCTACAACCTATGTCAAGCGCAGCGGTAGGCAGCCGAAGGAAGGCGAGTGCAGCGCCGTGGAGATAAGGGTCAAGTCGGCAAATAGGTCACACGGCCAACTGGAGCTGACAGCTGACCCGACGTGTCCACCACAAGATAGCCTGCCAGACCACCCTCACAACGTTCGTCTCCCCTCCACCTCCTTCCCTGTGAAACAGGCTAACGATCCGTCCGGCAGGCCGAGGGAAGAAGTGGCGGAAGGGTGGTAGGTGACACGACTGGGAACGCAATCGCTTCCACGCAGGGGTTGCGGCCAAGCCCTATCGCTCGTTGCGGCGAGAGACTGTGCAAGAGAGGGGGACTATCACAGGTGGGTTTAAATGCTTCGTTTGTTCGTTCATCCCGTGTACGAAAGAGCGAACTTCACCGCCGCACCCGCAAGTGTTACCTTTTTTGGCCGTCCGCCATGGAATTCCCGCAAAGGGTATCGTCGTAAAGTTCTGGGAAGCACAACCAATAACAGTACCTTATTTTTATAAAGTATTTAGCACAACTATAAGGTTTAACTACCTAGAGACTGGACAAAATAACACACCCCCACTTTAAAGACAGGTAGGCTACATTAATTTGATCAGAGTTATTGCTGAGACAATATTCAGGGATCAATTAAGAAGAACACAAATTTAAACCCAGACGGGCCTGGAAGTCGAACACAGTACGACTACGCTATTTTCTTTACTGTTATGCACAAAAGCAAGGTTTAACACATTGCCAATGTGCCAAACATTAAAATACCCTTGTTAGTTATTTTTTTTAGCCCAAATATTTGTTGAGAGAGTTCTCATGACAAAATGTTTGTGACCAATCTAAACGAACACAGATTGACACCCAGCCGGACCTGGGGATCTAACCAGGAACCTCAGGTAACGTAAGTCAATGAACCGCTGATTACGTTACGGGGATCGACAGTACCAAGCGAGTTGCGCAACTTTAACACCTTGAACTCACTTTTGGGAAGACCCGGGTTCGATTCACGTCTCCGCCTTAACATAAGCCATGGCCGACTCTTTTCATGTCTTTGTGTAAAGTTGTGTGTAATAGTCTCTAATAACTTCGCTGACAACAAGATGCACACCAAAAAACATTCAGTCACTTAGTGCCTACCTACTAGACTTAAAATAAGTTTTTTTTTTTACAATTTTTCGTGTCCTTGAACATCATAACGAGGTTGCATCACCTCTTATTTAGAATTTTTTTTTTCATTTTCGCATCATAAACGAGACTCGGAGAAATTATTGCTATTATATGTTTATAGAAGCATTACACAGTACAGTTATGTGCAAATTTTTATACTGAAAGGTAACACTTTTTATTTGATAGTTATTAAATAGTGACGGGTAATTACTATCTTAAATATTACGTTATTCAAAATGTCTAATAGTAACGTTATACACGTTCTTACATTGTTCGTAGGGAAATGTATGGCAGTAAGCTATGATCCTGTTCACATATTTTAATATACTTTAAACCTCCCTAAAATCTTCAATCCGAATAAATTAATTAACATTCAGCGTTATGTTCGTGTGACGCGGGCCTAGGACCTTTATATCGTGTAAGTGTCTTTTTATGAAGCATTTCAGCATTCGCCTAGAGAGATATAGTGAAATTCTAGAAAACTGAATTCAAGATGGCAGGACTGGGAATTAAACTTGAATTTTCCAGAAAGTGAGTCCAATTACTTTATCACTGTGTTATGTCGCATATGAAGCTACTGCAATATCCGAGACAAGTATTTCGGAAGATGTGGGGAAGTTTCCACGTATACTGGGTTATCATAATAGCTTCTGAAGTCTACTCTACTGGCGTGTTATTGGCGGAACTTTCTCCCTGTACCTGACCACTGGGAGTTTACCAGCATACCTTTCAATGCCAGGAGGTGTTCCAAACACCACCAGCCAGTAACTTCTATATAACCATCTGAGGTCACCCAGATTGTAACGTGGCGATTGCACGTGACGAAACTTTGGTGCCTTGACGTTGGAGTTTCCGTAGTTAAAAAAGTTTAAAAACTTTATGGTCATCCTGGGATGACGTTGCAGACAAAAAGCCTAACGTACGTCTAACTTAAACAGACTCTCTGAGCTAATTAACCGCAGTGCTCCCAAGAAGAAGGTAATTCACGAGTGTGATTAGGCGACTTTGAAATATTAATCGCCTGTTCTCATGTTGTAAAGGCCTCCACGTGTTTGGCGCTATTGAGGCGGTCAGCAGGGGACGTCCTTTCTGTTCATATGTGGTCGCGTGTAAGAAAGGTATGTGGATGCGCAGCGTTCAATTGATGTACGTGGCTTAAATAACTCTTATTTATTTTGTATTGATATGTACGACCGGTTAGGAGTTTGTTTATTTCCAAGCAATAGGGTTGGGCGAGTGAGCGATAGATTTTGGTCAGCGCTTCACATCAAGGTCCTTAGCGCTGGTGAGGGGTGACATGAGGCGAGTATGGAGCAGCGTCGGAATGAATGGGGCGGGGAAAACGGGAGAGCCCCGAGAAGACCCGCCAACCAACGGCATCGTCCGGCACAATAGTATTGGGGTTTATAGTAATGTTTAGTGTATTAACTTAGTTGTTTCAAGTTTGAATGTTACCTCACGTGTGTTGTTCTCCAAATGAAGTATTGTGTTAATATTTGCCGGAACTGTCGCGCCACGTACCTTGTTTACGCACGCATTTAGCTTTGCATTACAGTTATTATTTAAAGCCATTTAAATGGGCATTTTTGCGCACTGTGTTTGGCTTCTTGTCCATTGATTGTATTCAAGCTGCATATGTTGTTACCAATATTAATAAAGTTTATTTTCAAAATGTCAATTATTTCTATCGTTTGTAGTACGTGTTCATACATGTACGTAGTAGACTCACGAATATTAAAACCTGTTGTACTAGCAGTAGAAAATACTGGCAAAACCTTACAGCTATGGATGATGATTAGAGACCGGGAAATTCGCGGTCCACTGACCTGCATGCTAGCCTCCAAGAACATATATGTACTCATGCGGACAACAGCTGTTCATTAGCTGTGCAATGACACGGTGAAACAACCCGATTGTGCCTACATTTATTTGCTTCTTTGTGATTAGCTTAGCGTCCTCCGGGAGGTGCCAAACTAGTTAAGGCCCAATTGCGAAATTGACACGAGTTTACTGCTGTTGGAAGTCTAGCTTGCGCTCAAAAGAAAACACGAATTTTTCAGGTTTCTAATTATGGTTTATCGCGGGGAAATTTGGCTGTTTGCTGGATTTCAAACGCACGTTCAGCTTACAAAATTATTACTGCCTTTCGCTTGTACTTGGAGCTGTTGCCCTATTTGACTGAGCCAGTAAGAATCCCAAAATGTTAATATTTGACGCCTGTTATTGATCGACAGACAACTACATTGTGTCAGACGTACATCACCCAATCATATATGTTACAAGAAACTACGGTGTGTTTAAGGGTATGTTGGCACAAATCATTTTCGCGGTATAACATCATCTCTACTTATAGCTAGGGCCACGATTTTGTCGCGAAAAGATTTTTGCCCCACTTTGTTTCAGTGTCTCACGTGCAAAGCAGCAGCCTTGCTTCATGATTATTGGCAGCGAGTCTTTGTTCAGACACGTTTGTCATTTGACTGCACCAATCAAAATACGATAATTGTGACCCGTAGGTCTGTAATTTGTCAAGGCAAGTGAGAGTAAAAATCATCCATCCGCAGTCCATGTAGCAGAGTTGCAGACACGCACATAACACATTGAACCCGAATGTTGCAAAAATCTTTTCGCCATAAAATCGTGGCTCTACAGCGTAAAGCCGACGACAGAAGTTGAATGGGACCATCATCAGACACGTCACGCGGTTTGCGATAAATTCCACTCTATAGTATAAGTGGTGGCCGAGTTTGTTCTCACACCCCCTTCTGAGAACTATAGACGCCATGAGAACCTCCCCATTCAATCTCTCCAAAAATATCGCACGAACCTTCCAGAATTTCTCTCTCTCTCTCGAGAAAAAAAAAAGGAATGGAGCTGTAGCCATCACCACCAGCTGTTCGAATGCATTCACGATAAATTACAACTTTTTGAATAGAACTCCAGAAAAGTTCCTTCCCTCGCCAATTTTTGTTTATCCCCCCTCCCCATCCCCGCTCCACTAGTTCTCTTTGTTACAACTTGGCAGGTAATTTAAAAATACGACATATATATTTACGTAAGTATGAAAGCCTTGCCAACACCAGCTGTGAAAAAATTTATTTTCGCGTTCTGGCTCACTATTAGTATTAAAGATTTCAACCCTCATGTTTGTTATAGAAAGCTATTAGAAATTATTTTGGAAGATTTCATTACGTGCGTTTAACGAGTTTTGAAGTAATAAAAAACTAATAAACGTGTTTGAGAGCCTTTGCTTTAAAACATCCATTAGTTATAAATAGCGACTGTGTTTCATTATTGTACTGGAGGATTGGTTCAGTTGATTATTATGACTTTCTCTTCTGATAAAATTAAGTAAGCGTACAACTCTCGTTTCTGAAGAAAGGAGGTGATATTTGAAAGCGTCATCCAAGTAGGTGTAAGTCATGACTGGGAAACAACTGGTATAAAGTGTGTGTGTGTGTGTGTGTGTATGTATATATATCGTACACTGTTAACAATAAAGTTAGCCATTTTGCAATGTTATACTTAGTTTGTGGCTTCCAGAGGTTTGTAACCATCCGCCATTTATCAGAATAAACATTTAAATGTGACTAAAACCGTACTGTATAGAATACACTAACTAATCTTAAGATTGTCGTACAAGAAGCCGCCGAGCTGTGTGCAGATCTTTGCCCGCTAGCTGTTAATTCTCAAAATGCTCAACATGCGTGGGGTGATGTCTGTTTAGTAGAGACTAGCAATTTCGCGCGTTCACTGAAGAGTAGGCTAGCCTTCAAGGACATATGTGTATTCAAGCAGACAACAGCTGTTCATTAGCTGCTCGCTGACACTGTGAAATGGGCCCGCAATCAGTTACACTTTTATTATTGGCTCATTTACTTCAAGGCGGTGTCAAATAAGTCAACGGCCAGTTGTGAAATTAGCACGAACTTATAGCTGTGGGGATCCTAGCTTGTGCCTGAAAGAAAACGCGAATATTTCAGGTCTTTACTGTTTAGGAATAACATTCAACGACCACTACACGGTTACATACCAATTTCAAGCTCTTCAGTAATTAAATGTACGTTTTTGGGGCCTCGTTGTTAAAGGACCGAAAACCCTCAAATCTCACCTTTTGTGACTAAG
Organism: Medauroidea extradentata; assembly: GCA_003012365.1. Lineage (NCBI taxonomy): Eukaryota > Metazoa > Arthropoda > Insecta > Phasmatodea > Phasmatidae > Medauroidea > Medauroidea extradentata. Next base: position 3,339 of record PNEQ01013599.1, on the reverse strand, counting down.
TCTAGAGACTAGGATGAGATGTGATGCGCACGATGTGTCATCCTTAACTCTTCCGCATTTCTAAGCCCCGGAAGCGCAAATAACTACCAACGAGGCAGCCAAATTTATTGTTAATGTTTTAAAACCAAAATATAATGTATTTATTCGTTTCTATGCCTTTTGTGAGGGCTTTAAAATGCACTCCGAAAGAAATTGTTAATAATATTACATAATAATTTAGTTAACGTAGTAGATACACCACCATATCATATTTTTTCAGACAAGCGTTAAAAAAAATTATGATTTGAAATTCATTAATGACGCAAAATAATATGTACTATACCTGCCCGGGTCAACAACCAGGTGTTTGAACTTACTGTTATCTGTAGTTTAGTCTCTTTCAGACATTATCGTGTGTTCTGGGATGCGCATATATCGATGAAATTTATTATGTAGATGTAGAGACCTGAAAAATCTGCGGTTTCTTTTAGGCGCAAGCTAGAATTCCAGCAACTATAGGGCTGTATAACGTTTACAATTGGCCGTTGACTTACTCGACACTTCCTGGAAGTAGCTGAGCCAGTAATAAAATTGTAATGGAATACAGGCCCATTTCACAGTGTCAGCGAGCAGCTAATAAACAGCTACTGCCTGCACGTGTTCACATATATTCTTGAAGGCTAGCCTACATGTCAGTGAACCCGCGAATTTTTCCGGTCTCTTTGTATATGAAATGAATGTTAGGTTGGGGCAAACAGTTCAGCCAGGCATTTACATAGATGGAACACTCGGTCACACGTCGTAACCTCATGGTCCTGTCGAGGCCAATGTTGAACATAAAGTCACTCGTCCCTGGAGGCCAGTCGCGGGTGTTCCTCTAGTCGAGTTTCTGTCTCAATACCAGGTCGTCTGACAGTGGAGAGCGTGGCAAGTCGAGACTTGCTCACTTGAGCCATAGTTCTTGCTTCCCTTCAACTAAGTGACCTCTGAAATAAATGGCTAGAACCTTACTCAACCAACAGATATTTTTGACGTCCCGAGAATTTATTACGAATGATCGTGTCCTCCTACATTTCTCACCTGACAATTTACCTACCAAAGTAATTCCTTAAAAAATAAATTTTAAAAATATTGATTACTGCATTAAGTGTATTAAAAGAAAACAGAGAATTTAATGCTCAGTTTTGTTTGTACAGTGTAGGCTAACGAGCAAAGTTTGTATTCTAACCGACCACTGAGCGAGAATTCCACATTTACGGGATCAACGTCGTCATACTAGACATTTCCTAACTTAACAGACGTGAACATACTCCAACCAATCACAAACAAGCTGAAACGGATCCACTGAAAATGTCAGCTACATACACCTACGTTTAAAGACCGATGCGTAAGCTAGAAGAATATCATGTACAGAGCCACTGACGTACACATGTGAAGCTCTGCTTTATTATTATTGGATATCAAAGAGTTTGTATATAGGCGTGCCAATCATTACAATGTTACTGAGACATCACTAAAGGCAATGATTTTTGGTGAAGAAAATTATGCAACATTTTGTTTCATTGCATCACGTTCACATCTGCAGCTCTGGTACGCAATTATTGTCAGTGTACATTCGTGTAGAGGCGTCGCTCATTTGACTGTGCCAATGAGAATAACGTCACTGCGACCCCACCTGTCTGTGATTTGCTGGTATATCCCAAATATGTTGAGAGTTAAAAACGTCCGATCACTGACCATGGAGCAGAGCTGCAGATGTGAATGCGAGGCACTGAAACAAAATGTTGCATTATTCTTTTCACCAAAAATCATCGCCTCTAGACATCACATGTCTGTGATTTGGAGGGATGAATCCCTAGACGCTGAGAGTTTAAAACATCCAATCATTGACCACGAAACAGAGATGTGCATGGGCACATAACGCTTTGCAACAAACTGGTGCAAAATCCTATTCACAAAACATCAGTGGCTCTAATCATCTACAACTAACAACAAATAAATTACACTTTGAAAATATTTTTAAGTGTGCCATGAGCCGACTCTACATCCACTCGGTCCTGCCCCTATTTTCTCGCACTTGGTAAGCCAGTATGCGATCCTTCTTCCTCTCATTACATCTCAACAAGCAATCCTTTTCAACGGCCGCGAGCCACGCCTCTTTTACAACCCTCCGAGTTTGTGCTAACGATTTGGCCGTCGTTGCCAGAGGCACTTTTAATACCGGACTAACTTTCTACGGTTCTCAAAGGTCCAGTCTGGTAAGGGAACAAGGGAGTGGAGATGGTAGCGGTTGAGTGGGTACTTGAAAGTTTAAACGAAATAAATGGAGTAAGCTGCTCTGAAGACGTAGTTTAGGAGGTGACAACCCCGTGACGCATCTCACCTATTTCCGGATATTTACAAATTTTACTAAACGAAAGAGAAACAAAATACAGTGTTATGGCTTTGGAGCAAATACTATTTATTGAAGTTTTTGCTAGTCAGTGACAGTGATGTTGATAAACCAGAAATATTAAGCGGTTTGGAAGAACGGTTTCCCAGAATCGCCTGTCTGCAGCAGGAGTGCCTACAAGAACGCTACAATACTGCACTGTTAGAAAAAATTTCCGTGAAATTACGGAAAAGTACTGGCAAAAAATTATCCAGAAATCTTCGTAAAGTAACGGACACCAGTTTTTCTTGATAACGGAACCCTCCGTAAAATTACGGACAATCCGTTTTCCACAAAAATATTAAATTTCTTTAATCTACTGGCAATCCATTTTCCAGAAATTCTACATTTACTTATAAACTATGATATCTCGAAAATCTTGCGCACTATTTAGTAATCTGAAAAAATTTTCGTATTTGCTTATAATTACCAGGCAGAAGCTCTAACCACTGTACCAAAGTGGGTTCCATGCAGTGGTAAGATATAAACTTTATAAGAGACAACTCTTGTATTTGACATCCTGATTTTAGAGAACTTTATTAGTTACATTATGAGAAAAAGATTTTATTCTGTAGAAATAAATAACTTTTAACGGTACATAAACCCTAGCGCGAAGCACAGAGAACAGGTGCGATATTTTTCAGCTGTATTGAAGCAAGAAGAATACAATATGTGTGTGGCCATTGAGTGGGGTAGGTTAGAAGGGTATGTTCTAAGGAAAGGGAGGGGGCAGGAGAGGCTACAGGGGATGCTTTAAGACAGGACAGTGGTATACATAAGGAGAAGAGGGTTATGACAGGGACGGGGTATGCCATAAGGGTAGAGATAGACTAGTACAAGCATAGGGTGCAGGAGAGGGGGCAGACATCCACTTTCCCCTTATGGTGTTTATGCATAACTTGTACCAAAACGGTCCGCTCCCCTCACTT
>PNEQ01013598.1:31527-46872 GCA_003012365.1 Medauroidea extradentata | reverse complement strand
TTTGAAGTTAAGTCCTAAAAAGCTGCAACAAGGAAGGTATAAAGTTGTACTTAACTCTGAGTATTCAAGGCATTCTTGTTCTTGAACAGAAACAAACACTGTAAATAAATTTGACATAGCAAAATCTTCATCATCTCTATTTTTATTGCTATGGTTGGTGGCTTTTACTCTACAAATATTCAGTAAATGTTAAAATTTTACAAATTAATCAGACCACATTCCATTCTTCCAAAAACTCATTGTTTCAAACTTGCCACCCATATTCTCTTTTCATAGAGTACTATCCTGGACATAGAGTAAACATCTAAACAATTGCTGCTATAAAACATAAGATCAGCTACCTGATCATAATCACCTTAAATCTAAAATACACAGATCTTTAAAATTTACAAACAATTTTACGTCCATAGAATAATAAAATATCTGCAGCCACAAGACATGAAAATGAAATTGCACTCATTACAGTGCAAACATAAAAAAATTAATAATCAAGAGTACAAAAAGCAGAAGGCGGAAGCATTACCTGTTTTAAAGCTCTCATATATATATACATATATATTATGTATCGTAAATTGTATTACAAGGTAATGAACCCTTTATCCACTAAATAAAAATATTTGAATGATTATCTATTTTCTGGTCTCCTTATAAATTTCGGTTGTACAAATAAATCAAACTATTTCTCTTGCTACAATTTAAATACTTAAGCTTAAATGTAAATCGTAAAATAAATTCGATAATCGATTTTATATAAAATACACAAATTAAAGATAACATGTTGGTTGGGTTATGTTAGCGATGAAGAGATAAGTAAATACTTTTCACAAGTTACATATTTGACTGCAGCAATAAAAACATAACATAATGCACTCAAAATACTACATGACATTTTTTTGCTTATAACTGCTGTAAATGAATATCCAACATTTGCCTGTGAATATTTACCAGTAGTTACTAAGTAAAGTTCAAACATTTTACACTCTAAAGTTTAGACATTTTACAAGGATTACAAGGTATATTTAAGGAATTTTACAAAGCAAATTTGAGACGTCTCTTCTTCTGACTGAGGTAATACAATACATCGTCAGGAGTGACAAGAATATTACGATGCATATACAACATCCCTAGCCTATTTAAGCGATCCAGACTCATTGTATTTCTTAGATAGGCCAAGTTATGCAGTATACATACATAAAGGCCAGCAAACAAATTTAATAAAATATTTTTAATATACAATAATTAAAATTCGTATCTTCTTTAATAAACTTTTGTAAAGTAACCGATGAACTCGTCACCCCGGGAAATGATGATGAGAGGGTTTTACGGCCTTTTAACACCTAAGGTCTTGAAAGTTGAATCACCCCGGGCAAAGGTGGGGGGGTTACAACCCCTATCTCCCCCCCCCCTTGGCTACGCCACTGATTACTGACCTTTAACCATAGACTTATAGTGTGAACAATACGTTTTGCTTAACATAACTACACGAAAAAATAGAAACTACAGTTAATGTTTTCTACGTTATAGTATTTAATTATTTTACAAACTATTTTATTAGTTTCAAGCATTTAAAAACTTATCTCATGTTATTTTTAAATCCATGTTTTCAACAGAACAAATGCTGATATACCTTCTTTGCTAAACTTATATGATTATTTTAATATGTCAGAGTTATTTATCGGTCATCCAAAACCATGCACCTAATATAATGAAAGATCGAATTTATTTTCACTTTGAATACAGCCGGCCATGGATATACTAGTAAAGGTTCGCATAAAGATACACAGTAATTGACGACCATTTTCTTTTGACGTGGCATCTTTCAGTGAACACATTTTACCACAGTTCCACAGATCTTTAGAAAATAATTATTTTAAGCAATATTACATACGTTGTACATCGTAAAAGGGTATCATAAACACGTTGTCTTTTTCTTAAAGAATTCAAAGCTGAACTCACACATATTCCACCACATAAATGTGAGTATTATGTTTTTTTTGTGTGTTTAATAGATGACTCAACTTACAAAGCGACTAGTACAGGTCTGTACACAGTACAGCTGCGTACATACTTGATAATTTTTTCCACAGCAGTGCGTTACACAGTACTTTAATACTTTGCACCGAAACGAGTGAAACTCTTGTAACATGGCAAGAATCTGCTCACATCCGCAAGCAGGAGCACAAGAGCAAACTATGAGTGGTTCGGTATAAAATGAGTAGGCCTACTTTTGAAACCCTAGTTACTTGTTTACTTTTAGATAAACAAAGCAACCCAAGTATAGGCTGTTTACTTTAAACTGAGCACCCGACAGAACTTTTAACTAATTAAAAATATGATTTATCGGGCCAACAGCTGATAACTTTTGATTGAGTTGAAACGTTTACATTGGTTTTTAGTTACATGATAGTGTTCATATTAAAAATAATAAAGTTGGCTGCAAAACGGTTGAAAGAAAGCTTTGTGCAGTGCTCACTTTAGGAATCAAAGTTTGTAGATTGTATCGTACTGAAAAGTTAACATCTGAGACAACAATAAATAATAGTTCTAATTATTATTCTAGACAAGGTGGTATTGAAAAGTGCTACTTCGTCGCGAAACACCTATAGTAAAGAGTACGAACCAAGCTCTCGATAGGGGGTTGTTTGGCGATGGTTAGAAATCTATCCGACTTGTCTCTCGCCAGAGGGTGGCTCTTCGACGTCCGCGCGCCCGCCTTACGAACCTCCCCCGACTCAATCACGCTAATAATGATATAAAAACCTCCCACCCCTTCTCCCTCGACAGACCCCTTCCTCCACCCCGCTACCTCCCTGGAGGGCGCTCGTGTTGCGGCAATTTGCCGGCGCAAGGGAGACTGCGCATCGCGGTGCGTGCGTCTAGTAAGAGGAGGGGGGGAGCCGCCTGTGTCGGATCATTTTAATCTTGTTTCCAGACATGCTCCCTTGGCAACGCTCTGTGCACTGGCCACCCCCTTCCACCCCCGTGCACTAACACCCTATTCCGGGCAGCAACCACACAACCTACAATACACCATTGGCTATATTTCAATAATATATAAGTATTTATACAGTCGTACACACACGCGCACATCATGTTACCCCTCACCAGAGCTAACAACCTCGATGTCCAAAATCTCTTCATATTCTTCACCTCCAAGCAAGAAATGACGTAAATAATTTCTACCTTACGTTAGTTCTATACTCATTCGCAGAGTCTTACAAATTTATATTACTACTCGGTGACACACATTTCACTGAATTACGCACAGACGGGAGTATTATATGCTTTCACTGGCCTTGGGTCATTACGCCTGTGCTACAACAGTTTGGTAGGGACCTCTGATTTCATTAAAGGTTTTTGCAACACATTGTTGAAATGCCTTATGTCCACATCTGTAGCTCTTCTTCGTTGTTATTGGCAACGTGTCTCTGTGTAAGAGTGTCAGATATTTGGTTGTGCCAGTAGGAACAAGGTTACTGTGACACCAGCACAAGTCTGGAATTAGCGAGTAGGCCTCCAAGACACAGAGTTAAAACATTCAATCACTGACAACGAAGTACAGCTGCAGGTGTGCACAAAAAGGATTGAAACAAAGTGTTGCAAAAATCTTTTCACAAAAATCAGGAGACCCTACATATTGGTTATTCTGTTGCTAAACTCTATAGTCTATTAATTGCCTGACAGCCCTTTTACAGGGCCGAATAAATATCACTACCTGCCGTTCGAACCAACCCACAGCAGAGCAGTTGCAAAGCAAAGTAACTTGGTCATTATTTATTTGGATTTGTTTTTGTGTAATACTGCCAATTCTTCTACTAAGCCACACACTGACAACTTCATCAAAACATAAAAACAAAATCATTACAGATAAAAGTTGTAAACATTAATTTTGCTTCGCCTAAAGACTAATAATTACGAGGGAAAACACATTACAAACTAAAAAAAACATACATACTTACATACGTATACACACGTAAACACAATCACGATATGTTATTTATCAGTAAATCACTTGCACCTCAACTAACAAACGTACACGTGTTTTCAACAGCTCAAACTCGAACAGAAAAAAATGGACTTAAGTTGAGGCTTATCTTAGGCCACGATCTTAGAAATACCAGTCTGGACACTAACCTGCTTATCAATGCTTCTGAGTTGACTCCGTTATGACTGAAAGCGCCACTAGTACAATGGTGTTGTTTTAACGTTCCAATATAGCATCATACTTCTAGTGCCATTAGAACCTCCGACACTAACTTGCTAGTTGTAGTTCCATTTATGCATTGTCAAACAACACCAATTTATCAGTGGCGCCAGTCAGTCATATGGAGTCAATTGTCAACGCCGTTGTCCAGGTTTGCTTCTCAATGGCCGAGTCCTATGCGCGGATTTCTAACAATTTTTCTCAAACGTTGTTTTTAATATCTTGAGGTTTTTACGTGTCTTTGGACGGATTTACGGCCTTGAAGGAAGAGCACGGATATCAGAGAAGGGAATCGGCTAGAACCTGGATTAGGAACCGTCCTGGCATTCCGCTGAAGGGACTTCGGTAAAGCCCGGAAAGCCGAACTCAAATGTTTGGGGCCTGGAGTCGAAAGGGTGTCCTATCAAACGCTAGGCAAGTACTTTATCACTGACCTACTTCTTTTTCATCACGTGACCTATGGTTATTCTGTGTGTGCGTTTAATTCCATTACGGCGCAACCACTCGCAACGCTGGTGCGAATTTTCGCGCTGTAACTGCAAGATAACGAATCTTAGTCGGCTATCAGGACGAGACACAAACTTGTCTGCCGACGACCGAAGGCAAACGAACATGCCAGAAGATAACGTGAACTGTGCAGGTCGCTACATATTCGATGCCGGATTTAGTGAAGCCTGTAGGTTATTAAATTGCTCCGGTACGTTCCAGGATGTGGCAATTCTCAACGGTAATGGTGGAATCACATAGGCGCGACAGAGTGACAAAAGCGATGCGACACAAAAAATTCTCGTTATTGTGAACACTAGTTTGGCTGCAGATGTTTCCGGTATTTCAGTTTTTTTTTTCGTTTATTTGTAATATATTTTATATACCCACTTGCATTCCAGGTGTGGAAATAAAGGCTCAATTACCCGTTTGCTTAAAAAGGTTTACCTATGATAACCAACGAAAATCTATCTCAAAATAAATAAACTCAATTTTCTACCAACTCACCAACTTCATCAACATTTGGGCGCAAAATTGAACTCCGACTCGAATAATATATATATTATTTCTTTTCGGAGTTTACATCGTGTCCGCCGTTTCTTTCGAGCTGATATAATAGAAACCTCGGAGCTGACAGGCCGACATCTTTTGTTTTTCACGTCGGGGTGGGCGTGTCGCTTCTGGCTGTGTTACAAGTATGTCAAAATGCATGCTCATATACTGCCACTTGGAAGTGACGTCAGAGAGCGTTGTTCCATAGGGCCGAGTACGAGTGCGAGTGCGAGTATGTGTAGCGAGCATGTGTGAAAGCATGCTCGATGCGTACTCTCGAGGCCACCGTTTATCTACGTCTGGGAGCACGCAAGGAGTGTGGTGGCGTTCCAAATGAGAAGCACCCATAAAACTTGCAAGGAATTGTGGGAGCGAGTACGAGTGAGAGTGGGAATTATTTGGAACACAGCCTCTGCCCCACCTATGTGATTCCAGCGTTACGTTACTAACAATGATTTGAGTTTATAAAAACATAAAGTCCGTCTGCACGAATAGCCGTAATATACGTACTAATTTGGTTTTATTCATTGTGGTTTCACTGAACATATTTGTTTCGTTGTTTTATCTTTGCTTTTGCGTAGTATGTACACAAAGTTAAACACATTGTATCAAATATACAGTTATTTAGAAGTCGATACATTAAAACGACGAAGGGCTACCCAGTAAAGTAGTTCTACAAATTGTATGAGCGATTAATTTAGCAGAATTACGAATTATCTCTTGCACAGTTAGTTCCGACCATTGATAGTGTCTTATAACACTTAAGATCAGTGGGGTAACGTTTTCATGTTCCAAATAAAGAGGCAGTACATCCGACTTTACACTCTGAGCGCGTAGCATTAACAAACCTGCAGGAATCTTCCAATGAACGTGATTTTCGGTGAACGACGTCGTGTTATTGGACAATTGGTCCCACTCCTATTGCACACTACTTGCTGATATGTAGGGACCTGAAATATTCGCGTTTTCTTCTGAGTACAGGCTAGAATTCATACAGCTGTACGATAGTGTCACTTCCGTAACTGACCCCTGACTCACTTGGCACCTCCTAGAGGAGACAACAATAAAGAAGCTACTGATTACAGGCACCGTCACTTCGTCAGCGAGCAGCCAATGAACAGCTGCTGTCTGAGTACATAGATGTTCTTGGAGGCTATCCTAAAGGTCAGTGAAACCGCGGATTTTTCCCGTCTCTACTGATGAATGTATCAATATACATAGTTTACAGAAACAAAAGCATAATAATCACAACATGCGAATCCTGGGCTAAATTGTAGACGAAAATTTAGAGATTGATCCTAACATTCATTATATTTGAAAAATATATGAGGATTCTCTTTTATATATCAGTAGTTCGGAACCCCTTATAGGTCTCATTAATATATTCTGGTGTCATTACTTTAACATAACAAATGCCACACAATCTCAGTTTTTTCTGTGCTTGTGGTTAGTAAGAACCGGAAATTTTGCGAATTCTATTGATAGAAATTTCTAATTGACAAACACATAAATTTATTTTACGATTGCATTTGTTAGAGCCGCTGATTTTTGCTGAAAATAATTTTGCACCATCTTGTTTCATTGCCTTACATGAACATCTGCAGATCTGGTTAATAGTCAGTGATTGAATGTTTTTAATTCAAATCATCTTCGGTTTACGTACCTATTCTGATTGTTACAAAATGTTGTACGATGACATTATACGAACAATGTGGCAACATAGTACTGTAGTTAAACCCCTCTTGCACTCCAAAGATATCTTACTAATCTTACCACTAAAGTTCTGACCTGTATATTACGGGCACATTTTAAAATCCCGAGCAGTCTAAACATAGGTATAGGTTTACTTGATGTAACAAACATAAAATAATACCTGGATGTGGAGTGCAAGAGGGTACTTTCTCTTTGCAGTGTTACCACATTGTTAATGATGATGGTGTAGCGTGATAATTCTGTGCCAACATACCCTTGAAAACACTATAGTTTCTTGTGACATGTTTGATAGGATGATATACGTCTGACAGAACGTAGCTGTCTGCAGACCAATAATATACATGGAATATTAAAATAGCGGTGTTCTTATTGGCTCAGTCAAATAGGGCAACGGCTCTTTGTACAAGCGAAAGGCAGTAATATTTTCATATGCTGAACATACTTTGAAACCCAGCAAGCAGTCAAGTTGTCCTGCGATAAACACGTCATCTCTACACATTGTGTAAATAAACTATGGTCCTACAACATTTTACCACTAACATTTTCGTTTCCAAATCAGCCCATTATGCGTTTGTTTCTGGACATCCTGCATTCCAGTCAAACAGTCCCACAGAATACTCAGAGTTGTGTACATTCATATCACCGCTTCTCTAAGAACACAGTCACTCTTCGTCAGTGCTCAAGAGTAGCATTGCCAACTTCACCAACACGAACTTACTAGCGATTTCCCAGCACAGTTCCAACACGTGTTTAAACGTCAAAATGTTCTGCACAGCACATCGTTCTGACTGTGAACAGGGGTTGAGTAACACACTAACACATCCAAGGGTACTTCCGTCGTTGTTTTTTGTGGAGACGGTTGGTCATAGGATGTTTCGTTAGTTTACGCATGCTCCCCGCTGAACCCGCCACTTTTTGTCCGTTTTCTCTTTGTTGTGTCGTCTCTTCTTACATCCATTCGTGTCTCTAAGTCATTTGTGTTGTCTTCGATGTGGTCGTCCATTTTGTCCCCTTTTTCATCAATCTTATATCGTTTATTTGTTTTTCTATTTTTTGTCCTGTTTGTTATTTTTTGTGTCGGCTACCCCCTTCCCCATACGACAATATTCCATCCTGGAATTAATTCTCTTCTTACTGTTCTAATTTTGTTTGTATACGTGTCGTTTTTCAAGGCACGACTGTTTTCTTTTCCGAAATCGTATGTATGTTACGTGTTTGTTGACAACAATTAATACTAGCTTTTCTGTATTTGTTTACATTTGCATTTATTTGTATTGTGGTATTTTATAAATGCATAGCAGCATTTGCTCGCAATTGCGTATGACCTAAATGGTTTAATCTGTGAGAAAAGAAAGAAGAAATTCTGGTCAGCACTTAACATCTGGATCTTTAGCGCTGGTGAGGGGTGATGTGGATATGGAGCGACACTAGAATGAAGGGACGAGGGGAACGGGAGATCCCCGAGAAAACCTGCCTGCGAGAATCATATTCCGGCACTATTCCCGCATGCGAAAATCCGGGGACCTACCCCACCGAGAATCGAACAAGGATCGCCTTGGTGGAAGACGATTGCTCTATCTTATCACTACGTCAACCGCGGCCCCTTATACTTTGTAACGAAAATATCCATTTCCACTACCTTCCAGTTGGCGCATAGTAGCTTCTCTCCCCCGACACCGGCAGAGTTCGACACGACAACGCAACGAGCGGCAATAGCTGGCATGCGGGTTTACTTGGCGGTTTGTCGGTTGTTTATCCACGCTGACGGTTTTGCGCCGTACCCTCGCCAGCCGCCAAGTTTGTTGATGTTCTTCATCGCCACGTAACCGCGGCGACAATTGCACATCGCGAGTAATTAAGACCCGCCTTACCCACCCCTTCTCCTTCCTTCTCCTTATAATTACCTCGGCGTCCCTACTTCGCACACTCTCCGCCTTGTCGTTCCTGCTTCTCTCGTCCTCCTCCTCCTGCTGCCGGTCTGCGGCAACCGGGCGACGACGAAGACGAGGCTGCATAAATTATTTAGGCGAAATGCGGCAGAACTAATTGGTTAAAAATATCGGGCGTGAGAGCCCCGTCGAGGTAATTATCAACCTCGTCGGAAGCTAATGGCGGAGCTTCCGTCGCGTCGCAGCTCCTGGTCCTCTGCTTCTCGGCCGGAAACTCGGGCCGTCTTCCAACTGGCACTTTTGCTCAACTAAATGGTCATGTGTCCCCTTACAGCGTCCAGTAAAAGGCGACGTTTCTGTCTACAGTTGCGTTAAAACACAAACCACTACTTTCTAAATATGCACTCTACATTAGAATTACTGAATATGCACAGATCTTCCTGTGATTCGGGATAGAGCAGTGTGTATTTACAACTAAACGTAAGTACTATCTAGCAAGTGTCATTTGTACAGACTAGGGAATTTAGCGAATTAATTTGAGATGTTATGATTTCAAACTCCTGCTCACGTTAATTACTTTCGCTACCGGGTCGCTTTCACTCAAAAACTTACTTAAAAACCATGAAACAATAGCAGACCAGCATGATAACACGCACTGACTTCAGCGCTTGTAGCCGTGTAGCCTACAACATCGTTATTCATTGTGAATTATTTCAATTTGGTAAATCAGTTGGTTCTAGTGTCGTTCTTAAAACCGTGGCATATAAATTTTGACTTTCACAAGCGATAAATCACTGCGATAGATAAAAATGTTCACAATAGCAAATTTTAGTCACAATTTATGACAAAGAAAAACCGTTACAAAATGTATAAATAAAAAAAAATTGAAAATTTCTTTCTACCTTGTCTTAATGTAATTCGTTCTTAGTCACTGCTAAACTAATTTATTAATGACCGAAAAGGTTTAAATATCAAAATAAATTGATCTGCAGTAAATATATTCATGCCAACTGAGTGGCTTATGCGTAAAGACTGTGTGAATTACGTACAGCTTGTAGTTAGAGGCATCCTTACATCTATCGACGTTGTAGGTTGACTCGTACAAACTCAGCCTGTTTATGAAGGTATCTGGCCTATTTATCTATGTACTTGAACTACTCCTTTAGTGTGTGAAGCTCTACAAATGATTATTTTCTATGAGTAGGGATATGTTAAATTCACGTTATTTTCTCCAAGCAGATTAGGCTACGAATTCTTGTAGGCTCGTTCAAGTCTTCCGTTTGCCGACACTATCGCTGCCTTCCGAGAAGACTGCTTCTGGTCAATAACAAAAAGTTCCAAGGTAGAGTGGTCCAGCCTCCTGTTAAGTTGCCACACACATACATATGCCAATACAATCACAGATAGCGTTCTGGTAGGCCTATGTATATAATTCGAGAGGCCTGAAAATCATATTTATATAATTAGCGTGCCGAATTGTTAAAGTAGAGAAACATTGTTTAAGGTGTGTTTACATTCCGTAGATGTAGTAGACCAAGAGCTATAACGTATTTATTTACTGTAGGAATGCTAAAAGCGGCGCCATAATTTTTGTAAATCCAATAACCTAAGTAATGATTATGAAATGGTGCCAGTCTAACTAAAAATTAAGTGGTGGTGGAAATGAAACATCACGTCATCATCATGGTCACAGTCTTGCAGTTCCATTGTGGTATTATAGCTGATGTAGCTTGTTACAGATTAATAGCAGAGTATTAATTATTTTTTCTAAAATTTTGAATCATTTTTTAACAAGTCAAAATCTAAGAACCGTGCATGTGCAACTCAACAACAGTTTGTCGAAACATTTAAAATACTGTCAAAGATTATTTCTAACTTTTTCCATTTTTTTCAGGAAAATCGCTGAATTGTAACTGGAATTGAAAGACAAAAAAAAGAAGAAATAAAATGTCTTATCCACTCAGGAGAAGTTGTTGATGAAATTATGACGTTTGAGGACAGCACATGGTGAAATTAACAGAAGCCGCTACCGCAAGACTAAATACATTAAAAAAGTTCAAAGCTTGCGTCCACACCTAAAAGCTTCTAATAAAACCTGCCCTAGTTCTTGGTCAACAATGCCTGTCAAGAAATATCGGCAAAGAAAAAATTAATATTAACTCACTTCAACTCATTTGAACGGCAGGTAAATAAAAACCTTAAGGAGCCCGTCTACTGGCCGTGTGTTTGTTTGAGTGAGGCACGACGCCAAGGGCGATGATTACCGGCTCATATAGTGTGGTATCGCCTCTAGCGCAAGGCACTGAAACGGCTTGCAGTGGTATCGTAGATCACCCACCTGACTGACACTTTCAGTAGTGACCCTATCTTTTTATTGGTGGAACGATTTAAGCAAAGTTCATTGTATGTTTTTAGAGTAGTTTTAGAGTAGATATTTTTAGTTATTTTGAGAGGCTCCGAAATGATCTTTCTAACCGACGACGTGTTGTTTTGAAAGTATCCCTCCGTCACGTTTGAAGTGTGTTTTACTTTCTAACATTGACACAGTGGACACATGTGGCATAGTTTCGTAAGTAAAGGTATTTACGAACCGGCGACCTTAAGAGGGCTCCCTATATGGTCTTGGAATGTGTTACAGCGAGTTGCGGTTAATCTTTCTGAGACGAAACGTAACGTACAATACATCCGTATATCTAGGAAAAGAACACATATTTCAAACTATAACTCTATGAGTTTAAAAGTTGAATACGTTTAACAAAACACGATATTTAAATGGCCCAAAATGCCTATAAACTTTTTTTTAGACTGCCGTATCTGCGAAAATATCAACAGTTTTCTAATAAATAAAAAACAAAACAAAAACAAAATAAAAACATGCCCTGGACTTTAAACCATGCTTTCCACAGATAATTGATATGGTCATGAGATCATGTCACATTGGTAAGAGATTACTTACTAGTTAATTACTGCATGCCAGTTGAGTGACTTTTGTTTAACTTAGAGGAGCTAGTGCATTATATAAGTCAGTCTACGGCGCTCTTAAAGGTGCCGCCTACCACGCGCTTAAAATGCACCGCAGTGTGTTCGTAAATACGATTTTTACGAAACTATGCCGCATGTGCCCATTGTGTCAATGTAAGAGAAGAAAATTCACTTCAAACGACGATGAAAGCCCCTCAAAAAAAGCTAAAAACAGCTTTTTCAACATGTTAAATCTGGAAAACTACTCAAAGGATCCGTGTGAATCTACTCTAGAAAGATTAAATGGACTTTGCTTAAGGGCTTGGGCCCGAGTTTCTCTCTCCGCGCACAGAGCTGTCTGGTTTTGTAGTACTTGAGTCCGCCACCATGTAGCGTATTTTGTTTGAGCCCATCGTTACCATATTCTAGGAAGATGGCAGCACAAGCGTGGCACAGGAGCAGGATCTAGGCGTCTGGCTAGTGAGGGGAGTGGGGGAGCCGATTTGAGGGCTGGGACGGTACTTATCCGGCCCAGGTCTGTGACGTTTCTGGAAGCCAGGAGTTGAGCAGGGTTGGTTGTCAACAGAATCTCTATTCTCTACCTGCTACCCTGTCATCCGAAAGTTAGGGTGTGTGTCCTTTATATGCTCCTTGGTGTAACTCCGCGCACGCGAACGCACATGAATATACGCGGAACAACTTCAATGTTTAAATCCGCGGCAATTTTGAAGTAATTGTACTGTCACTGAAAACAGATGTATTTAGGAACCAAAATGAATTTGCTGTAATTTATCACAATTACAATTCTTTTATTCTAGCAAGATATGCAGGTCGACGAAATAAATGGTAAAAGTTTACAAATAATCAAGTAAATATACCTTGGGTAAACATGCTGCATCGGACATTCTTATCAACATTCTATATTTTACTTTGAGTTAAAATACACTTCGCATTGCATTTTACCATTAGCAAAACAGTCGTAAAGTAATACAATCTAACATGAAAATAAGTAGAATAAAAAAATATAGTATCAATTATATTGTAAAACTCTAGTGTGCATAAAAGAAAAATTTCAATAAATCTATACAAATGTAATGCCAGATAAATTGGCTGAGCTTTTGCAATAAACATAATTTTCACTTTTTTTACCTACTTTCCGAAGGAAAAGTAGGTAAATGAGATCAACTGCATGCATGTGTGTCTATGAATGTGTGTGTCTCCTCTAAAAACATTTTATGCTCGTATACCAAATGTAATCAATCTTTGTACACATATACCACCTGGTAAAGTGACTTGACTTTTATTTATTTGTTCGTGCCATTTTAATTTTTTTCAAAATGGTAGCCATTTTTATAATTTTCGAGTAAGTTGAACACGTAAGAAAATATTTTTTCGAATTTCATCAAACTTGGTACATATTTAGTACTACTTACCTAAGGTGACTTGACTTTTGTGTGTTTTTATTCATGCCGTGTTCATTACATAAATATGGCTGCTATTTGAAATTTTTTGTCACATTCAGATATCTGAATAACGATTTTCAGAATTTCAGCAGACTCGGCAGCGTACAGCCCCTTTCATATTTACACAGTGGTGACCTTCTGAAAATTTCTTTATTAAATGAGATATCTAGATAAACCGTAATCAGGATATATAGTATAACGATTTGAGTTTTATGTGTACGCATGAACATTTCTTGATAACATGACATTGTTATCGCGCAAACGCAGCAGACTACAACACACTTTTCATTTACGACGGCAGACCCAGTTATTCGTCCAAAATTGTTTAACATGTTACAATGTTTACCTTTGGTACAGGTAATACCCTACATGATGCTCTCGGTTGTGTTTTCAATTAAGTATTCAATTATTTTACACGAATGACTGAAAATTGACCTTTTGCGTTATAAGACGTGCGTCTGCATGTAAACGTCCATGCCTGCTGATCAGACTCCATTTCTTACTTTGTATGGTGCCTCGAAATATTAACATCCGAAATCAACTTAGATAATGTTGCTTCTGCTTTGTGTGACAACAATAGATAATTTGTCACCGAATATCACTATCATATCTAAGAATAAGTTTGGTGTCAAGGAAAAATAATTGTGTTGAACGGATTCGTTGTCTATTTGGCCTGCCAAATAGTCTTCGTTATCTTCAGTAAAATATAAAATGAATTACAGTATTTCCTTATGTTACTTTTTTGTTTAGTTTCGTTCCAAAATTTTTAATAGTGTAATTTCAAAACCGATGATTTTTATACAACAACTAGCTGTCCCTTTGCGGCTTCGCCCGCGTGTACTATAGAAAAGAGTAACTAAATTTTAATAACGTATTAATTGATGGTGTTACTACATTCTCTGTATATCTTTATAACAACAAATACAAACAGCTTTATCCAGTCCATGACTCTGAGGGTACTTTAATTGCAGAACATCTTTGTTTTTAATTCATCTTTATTTCTCTACAAACTAGCTATCCGTCCGCGGCTTTGCCCGCGTGAAATTATGTAATACAAACAGTAACTTTGGATAAAATATGTGATGAAGGCATTTAACAGCTAGCGTACTCAATAACAGTGAACTATAAATTGTCTTAGCTCAGTGAAAAGAGCGCACGCAATATGCTCGTATGATGTCCTGTCATGTCCCATCGCAAAGACTTGCACAGGATACGAACCCGTAACCCCACCCCTCCCACACCACAAACTTTGTACAATACCCGAGTGAATACTTAAAGGCAGGCCGTAATAATAATAATAATAATGTACGGGCTACAGTTCAAAGAGGTTTTATTTATGGTGGGTTGGCAAAAAAAAAAAACCCCGCAACTCCACAGACTTAACTACAAATTACTCAAGACAGGCCATGAGAGTTATTTCGCGTGTACAGGCTATAGTCCAAAGAGGTTTAACTATAAGCAAGAAATAAAAAGGAAACAAATTTTGAACTATTTCAGGTGTTACGAAAGATTATTCTTAAACACGTTTAATTTTTTTATAGGCTTTCAAGGACAAATTTCCAAAAATCGTTAAATTACTTTTTAGGTATTTACTTATGTTTCATTATAAGACAAAAAGACAAAAGCCACCTAGATATCTCTAACGTTTTAGGTGATACGACTGATTAATCAAAAAACTGTTTTATATTTTTACCGGCTTTCAAAAACGAATTTTGAAAAATCCTGAAATTGCTTTTTAGGTATTTGCGTAAGCTTCATTTTAAAGAAAAAATCACTTCGATATCTCATGTGGTTTAAGAGGAAGAGAGGATTTACTGTAAACCAATTAAACGGCTTTTCACCTCCTTAATATAAAAATTTCGAAAAATCCTGAAATTCGTTTCTAGACATTTGTATTTGCGACCTAACGAAGTGAATAAGACGACGATAGCCCGTCGGGTTCGAGAAATATCAAAGATTTGCAAAAAATACATTTCACCCCGTTTCACCACCTTAATAGCCGAATTTCAAAATTTCCTTTCTTAGTGCGCGCCTACGCCACAAGGGGAAACTTCCCTTAAAATTTCACGTTTCTAGG
>PNEQ01013598.1:0-31427 GCA_003012365.1 Medauroidea extradentata | reverse complement strand
TGGGCGTTGATGATGAATGAATGAATGAGTCAGTCAGTCAGTGAGTGGGGCACTTCCTTTTATATATATAGATGTTGAACAAGTAGTCGTAATACAGATATTTATGTTAAGCCAGACAGAAGTAAAATTTTTTTATGTTTATTGAAATGCACTTAAATAACAGTGTCGCAATCGAAGGAATGCCCCAATGGAAGAGCGTTGCAGATTTTATGGCATTTTAGAATCTTGAGAGTCTATTGAGTAGGGACCGGTGACTTTCGCGAAAATAATTTTGCAACATCTTGTTTACATGTCTTATGTGCACACCTGCAGCTCTGCTGTGTAGTGAATGTTTGGATGTTTTGAACTCTCAGTTTCTTGTGGTTCTACCTGCTAATAACAGACGTGTGGTGTCGTAGCAACCTTTCTCTGATTGGCACAGCCAAATAAGTGACGCCTCTGAACGAAGACAAGCTGCCAACAACTACCAAGCAGAGCTACAGATGTATACGTAAGGCTTTGAGACAAACTGATGGAAAAATCTATTCGCGAAAA
This sequence comes from Medauroidea extradentata, assembly GCA_003012365.1. Classification (NCBI taxonomy): domain Eukaryota; kingdom Metazoa; phylum Arthropoda; class Insecta; order Phasmatodea; family Phasmatidae; genus Medauroidea; species Medauroidea extradentata. The sequence goes on along the minus strand of PNEQ01013598.1, from coordinate 30,893 downwards.
GCACCTGTCCCTAGCTATTGTTAAATGGCACTGTTTCATGTCTGTCTGTAATCCGCGAAATAACTCTATGACATAGACATGCTAGAAAATTAGCACCCGTTTCTTACAGCCGCTTTGGTTTACTATGCCAAAGTATGCCTCTTTTCACGTGAAATGAAGTCAATGATAACTAATACGTAATGACAGAATATTTGTTAATCACCTGCCATTTGTATTTTTACTATAATAAGTTGCACAACATTTATTAATGTGTCCTACTTGTCTAATTACGGGATATTGTTTTATTTTTCGACTAGCTCAGGCTCAGTCTTTGAGTGGGGAGAAGGGGCAAAGACTCATGTATGTTACGAATAAACGTATACATACACGGGGTTTCTGGGGGTCGTCCCCCGGAAAAGTTTGAATCTCATGGCACAAAATGATGCAATTTAGATGTTTCCAAACAGAAATATTGAGTATAAGGCACATATTTAGTAAGTGGCATTATCTTGCACAAATTATAATTACACATACCGAAAAATGTTGGGGGAAGGTTCAAAACACATCCTTTGTCCCCACAAACTAGTTGGTGGGGGTGGGGGCCTGCTGCCCCGACGTCTCCGGCACCACTGGACTTGCTAAATACGCTAACGTCGTATTCTGCCGGCTGCTCGAACATTTAAACGATTTAATTTATAGTCACTTTGAGATTTCCTATGTTGATTATCCAGGTTACCAAAATGGTAGATTCTAGTATCCCATACAGTATATGAGTATAGAGATTCTCTTTTAACCTAGAGAGTATATTTATTCACGTCATACAGAATTTTAGTATGCTAATTTCAAAACAGACTTCATATGTTTTCAAATGTCGACATAAATTATAAAATATCCTCCAAAACAGTTTTATAAACTATTTCTGAAAACTTTTGGAGTGGCTGTAAAATAAAACGTAGAACATAGCGAAGTGAACGTACACAAACGTGATCCAACGTGAAAAATTGGCTAAGCTCTCATAGCAATACGGGGGTTTTCCCAATGTTAAGTATGTATCATTGTAAAATCCAAAAAATCGAACTCTATCGGCAACGACATCGTTGCAAAGTAATACACATAATACATATTTTTTAAATTACTGTATGCCAGTGTCTGTGAAGAAAGTAGGAGTAAATCAGACATTCTGTTGTCTCTCTCCCATCATTATATTGTTGCTCAATATCCACTTTACTTGTCTATCGTCCTTTTGCGGTTATAAAAATAACCAGCCGGAGCTGGAGTAGAGCGAGATGGGCCTGCTCAGCCACACGACAGGTTATTGGCGATCACCAGGTCATTTGTAAAAGCCTCCTTACGATTCAGGATTTCAAGACAGCAGGAAATTCAAAATAAGCCTTAAATATTTTATACGCTTGATAAATAGTTTATAAACTGTGACGGCATTGATATTTGTAAACTTGTGTGTATAGTAGTTCGGTTTTTTTCCTTCGACATTTTGAACATTATGCAAAGAGTTTCATTTCGTTGTAGTTTATAGATTTGTCTAGTGTTAGCAGTGCAACCATGAGTTAATTCAAAAACAACTGTCGAGAATTAATCGCGAAAACTTTGCTCGCGCTACTGTTAGCAGACCTCAAGTCGAGTTTTTTTCCTGTACATATATATATATATAATAAAACGTATAAAAATATAAATGTATATATATATATATACATTAGGGTGTTCGAAAAAAAGTGCGCCTTATTGCGGGAACAGGTCATACACACCAAAAGAAAGAAACAATGTCTCATAAACCTAGCCCCTAAGTTGCACCATTTAAAAGGTATGTACACTTTGTGAAAATTATAATAGGAGGGTCCATTGTGGTTTTCTTCCCTTCACTTACATTAACATATCTAGCTAAAATAAACTGTTCTTTTCGTGAAATGTCTCGTGTCTCTTCAGCTACTACATTAATTCTTGAAACTATAGCTGCCTGTATCAATTCTCCACACAACACAAGAATGGTTTCATTTTGTGTAAGCAGAAGTGTGAACTAACTTCTAGTTCCTCCTGATTCTTTAAATGTTTCCTTAAAACTCAATCTCTTTTTATAGCCCGAAAGCCAAAAGTACTCTATGGTTTTCGTCATCGATGTCTAATCCAATCAATACTCAAGGTCACAAGATTAGCGAGATTCCTGTATTACAATTTCCTGCCAACACAGAGAACCGTGTTTCTATAATTGGCCTGAATGTCTGGCGAATCTCAGTAGCTATAACTTTCCTACGAAAACTAAGAAGAATAAGAACTAAGGTGAGGTAGGGTTAGGTTAGGTAGAGTTGAGGTTAGGTAGAGTTGAGGTTAGGTAGAGTTGAGGTTAGATAGAGTTGAGGTTAGGTAGAGTTGAGGTTAGGTAGAGTTGAGGTTAGGTAGAGTTGAGGTTAGGTAGAGTTGAGGTTAGTTAGATTTGAGGTTAGGTAGATTTGAGGTTAGGTAGATTTGAGGTTAGGTATGTTTAAGGTTAGGTAGGATTATGCAGGCTACGGTAACATTGGGTTAGGTTGGTTTAAGTTATGTAGGATTATATAGGGTTAGGTTGGGTTAAGTCATATAGGGTTAGGTTGGGTTAAGTCATGTAGGGTTATGTAGGGTTAGGTTGAGGTTATGTAGGTTAAGGTTACGTAGGGTAAATTTAGGGCGGATTAGCTTGGATTTGGTTAGGTCGGATTAGCTTAGATTGGGTTAGGGTGGATAGCTTAGGTTGGGTTAAGTTAGGTAAGGTTGTGTTAGGATTGGTTGGGTTAGGTCAGTTTGGGTTAGGTCAGATTGACTCAGGTCTGGTTAGGTCAGGTTGATTAAGGTTGGGTTAGGTTAGGTCGGGTTGAGTAAGGGTGGGTTAGGTTAGGATAGGTCGGGTTGAGTAAGGTTGGGTTAGGTTAAGTCAAGTCGGGTTGAGTAAGGTTGGGTTAGGTTAGGTCGGGTTGAGTAAGGTTGGGTTAGGTTAAGTCAAGTCGGGTTGAGTAAGGTTGGGTTAGGTTAGGTCGGGTTGAGTAAGGTTGGGTTAGGTTAGGGTGGTTCAGGTTGGGTAAGGTCGGGTTAGGTTAGGTCGAGTTAGGCTATAATAGGTTAGGTTAGCTTATGTTAATTAGGAATACCTTAGTTGTATGTCATTTTTGTGCATGCTGAAGCAACTCAGTGCAATAAAGTGCAACATAGTGCAATAAAGTGTAACCTAGTGCAATAAAGTGCAATCTAGTGCAAGAAAGTGCAACTTAGTGCAATAAAGTGCAACCTAATGCAAGAAAGTGCAACCTAGTGCAAGAATGTTCAACCTAGTGCAAGAAAGTGCAACCTAGTGCAAGAAAATACAACCTAGTGCAAGAAAACGCTACCTAGTACAAGAAAGTACAACCTAGATAAGTTCAAATTTGTTTAGGATGTGGTAGAATGGGTTGGGTCAGTTTGTATTAAGTCATGTCGAGTTAGGTGAGGTCGAGTTAGGTTAGGCTAGCATATGTTAATTAGGGATATTTAAGTTTAATTAGTCAATTTAATGCATGCTAAAGGAACTTAGTGCAAGTGCAACTTAGTGCAAAACAGTGCAACTTAATGCAATAAAGTGCAACATAGTGAAATAAAATGCATCATAGTGCAAGAAATTGCAACACAGTGCAAGAAAATGCAACCTAGTGCAAGTAAGTGCAACCTAGTGCAAGAAAGTGCAACCTAGTGCAAGAAAGTGCAATATAGTGCAAGAAAGTGCAACTAAGTGCACGAAAGTGTAATAAGTGCAATAAAGTTTAGGTTAGGTCGGGTTAGTTAAGGTCGGGTTAGGTTAGGTCGGGTTAGGGTTAGGTTAGGTAGGGTTGGGTAAGGTCGGGTTAGGTTAGGTAGGGTTAGGTTATGTTAGGTCGGGTTAAGTTAGCTTGGGTTAGGTTAGGTCGGCTTAGATTACATCGGGTTAGGTTAGGTCAGCTTATGCTGGCTGGTGTTAATTAGGGATATTTAAGTTTTATTAGTCAATTTAATGCATGGTAAAGGAACTCAGTGCAAGTGCAGCTTAGAGCAAAGCAGTGCAACTTAATGCAATAAAGTGCAACATAGTGCAAGAAAGTGCAACATAGTGCAAGAAAGTGCAACATTGTTCAAGAAAGTGCAACACAGTGCAGGAAAATTCAACAATTTGAAAGAAAATGCAACATAGTGAAAGAAAATGCAACACAGTGCAAGAAAAGGCAACAGTGCAAGAAAGTGCAACACAGTGCAAGAAAGTGCAACACAGTGCAAGAAAGTGCCACTTAGTGCATGAAAGTGTAACTTTGTGCAAGAAAGTGTAAGTTAGTGCAAGAAAGTGCAACTTAGTGCAAGAAAGGGCACCTTAGTGCAAGAAAGTGCAACTAAGTGCATGAAAGTGCAATAAGTGCAATAAAGTTTAGGTTAGGTCGGGTTAGGTTAGGTTTGGTTAGGTTAAATTAGGTCGGGTTAAGTTAGCTCGGGTTAGGTTATGTCGGGTTAGGTTAGGTTGGGTTAGATTATGTCGGGTTAGGTTAGGTCGGGTTATGCTGGCTTGTGTTAATTAGGGATATTTAAGTATTACTAGTCAATTTATTGCATGGTAAAGGCACTCAGTGAAAGTGCAACTTATAGCAAAACAGTGCAACTAAATGCAATAAAGTACAACATAGTGCAAGAAAGTGCAACATAGTGCAAGGAAGTGCAACATAGTTCAAGAAAGTGCAACACAGTGCAGGAAAATGCAACATATGGGAAGGAGTTGTACATAGTGCAAGAAAAGACAACATAGTGCAAGAAAGTGTAACATAGTGCAAAAAAGTGTAACATAGTGCAAGAAAGTGCAACTTAGTGCAAGAAAGTGCAACTTAGTGCAAGAAAGTGCAACTTAGTGCAAGAAAGTGCAACTCAGTGCAAGAAAGTGCAACTTAGTGCAAGAAAGTGCAACTTAGTGCAAGAAAGTGTAACTAAGTGCACGAAAGTGCAATAAGTGCAATAAAGTTTAGGTTAGGTCAGGTTAGGTTAGGTCGGGTTAGGTTAGGTCGGGTTTTATTTAGGTCGGGTTAGGCTAGGTCGGGTTAAGTTAAGTCAGGTTAGGTTAGGTCGGGTTAGGTTAGGTCGGTTGAGGTTGTGTTAGGTCGGGTTAGGTTAGGTCGGTTAAGGTTTGGTTAGGTCGGGTTAGATCGGTTAAGGTTAGGTTAGGACGGGTTAGTTTAGGTTGGGTAAGGTTAGGTCGGGTTAGGTTAGTTCGGGTTAGGTTAGTACGGTTTAGGTTAGCTCGGGCTAGGTTACATCGGGTTAGGATAGGTTGGGTTAGGTTAGGTCGGGTAAGGTTAGTTTGGGCCGGGTAAGGTTAGGTTAGGTCGGGTTAGGTTAGGTTAGGTCGGGTTAGGTTATGTTAGATCGAGTTAGGTTAGGTCGGGTTAGGTTATGTTAGATCGGGTTAGGTAGGTCGGGTTAGGTTATGTCGTGTTAGGTTAGGTCGGGTTAGGTTACATCGGGTTAGGTTAGATCGGGTTAGGTTAGGTCGGTTTAGGTTAGGTTTGGTTAGGTTAGGTCGGGTTAGGTTATGTCGGGTTAGGTTAGGTAGGGTTAGGTTAGGTTAGCTCGGGTTAGGGTAGGTTGGGCTAGGTTAGGTTAGGTCGGGTTATGTTAGGTCGGTTTAGGGTAAGTAAGGGCCACGGTCGTAGAAGAACAGGTCTGGACACTCGCCTATCTAACAATGTATTTTGCTTGACCCCCTTGTTGTTTGGCTGTAGTTCGTCAAGTTGCCGAGAATGACGTACTTTTTGGCGCTGATTTCCGTGCGGTCGGACTCAAACTCCGCCCACTTTTTTCCATTGTTAAATTTATAAAGTAAATAAAGATTGCTGGAGCCTTTTCTTAAATTTGTGAGCGAAGAAATTATTTCATAAATTGGTAAAAAATACGTTATGATAAGTTGTTTATCTTAGCGGAAAGGAAGTGGGCGGAGTTTAGTCCGACCGCCGTAACATCAGCGCCAATAAAACACAATATTCTCGGCAACTTGGTGAACTACAGCCAAACAACAAGGGGGTCAAATATCCAGGCGAGTGTCCAGACCTGTTCTTCTACGGCCGTGGTAAGGGCTAAGTTTAGCAAAGGTTAGGTTAAGTAAGATTGGGTTAGGTTAGGTCGAGATAAGTTAGGTTATGTTTGGTCAGGTAGGGTTAGTCTAGCTTATGTTAATTAGGGACATTTACGTTTTATTAGTCAATATAATGCCTGCTGAAGAAACTTAGTGCAATAAAATGGCCGTGGTTTAGATTAGGTTTAGTTGGGTAGGGTGAGGTTAAGTAGGCTTTAGTTATATAGTGCGATCATTGAACAATTCCTGAAATGGGTTCGTAATACAAACAGAACAGTTTTTTGGATATACGACATAGCGGGCGAATATTACCGTATTGTATTATCAGAAATTGTTTGTACGTTTCATTTTATGTATGTTGACCACGACCGTAGAAGAAACAGGTCTGGACACTCGCCTGGAAACTTGACCCCTTGTTGTTTGGCTGTAGTTCACCAAGTTGCCGAGAATATTGTGTTTTATTGGCGCTGCAGTTAGGGCGGTCGGCTGAAACTCCGCCCAATTCCTTCCCGCTAAGATAAACAATTTATCAAAACGTATTTTTTTTTATCAATTTATGACATACTTTCTTCGCTCACAAATTTAAAAAAAGGCTCCAGAAATCTTTATTTACTTTATAAATTTAACAATGGAAAAAAGTGGATGGAGTTTTGAGTCCGACCGCCCGGAAAACAGCGCCAAAAAGTACGGCATTCTCGGTAACTTGACGAACTACAGCCAAACAACTAGGGGGTCAAGCAAAATACATTGTTAGATAGGCGAGTGTCCAGACCTGTTCTTCTACGACCGTGTTGTTGACTACAGCTTACTGGCTTGTAGTCCTATTTTTTGTTTGTTTTAATAGCAGGTTTTTCTGCAATACCACAACATTTGTCTGCAATGGCGTAGCCTATGTCCAAAAAACTGTTCTGTTTTTAGATAGTTTTAGTAGGATAAAGTTGGTGCAAGTTAGTGTATGCTGATGCAACACAGTGCAAGAAAATACAATTTAGTACAAGAAAGTGTACCTCAGTGCTGGCCAGTACAGATCAGTGCAGGTTAGACTTAAGTTGGGGTAAGTGACGAAGAGAAGGAATGGATACAGTAACGATTAACGTTGGGTAACATACGGGTTAGGTTATACATGGATTAAGTTAGGTAGGTAGGGTTATGTTAAGTAGGGTAAGTTAATTAGGGTTAGGTTAGTTATTAGGCTAGTTTACATTAGGGTTGGGTTTGATTAGGTAGAGTTTTGCTTAGGTAATGGTATGTTTGTGTCAGGTTACGTAGGGTTGTATTAGGTTAGCCTGTGTTAGTTACATTTGATAACATTGGTCATCTGGTAGTGTAACTTAGGCAATTTAAACATTAGCTTTAATTGTTTGTAATTGTTTATTATTTTTTATTTTTTGTAAATTAACGGATAATTGAAGTCTTGTATTAAAACTATTTGAACTTAATAGTAACTTTTGAAAATTTCTTTACTCAGCACAAATACAAATAATTTTGAGTAGACAATGTTACCCTATAATGTCAAAGTAACCCCGGTAACTTGTTTAAGAGGACTCAGTATCTGCCCTTCAAAAGAGTTGCACGTGTTACAGTTTTTTGTGTGATAATTTGTATACCCACGAAAAGAACACAAACTCCAAACTACATCGTTTTAGTTTAATAAATTTGGCATGTTTGTTAGAAACATCAATTTCGGGCCACCAAAACGGCAAAAAGTGGCTTTTCTCGACTGCAGTACATGGAAACATAACAGGATTCTAGTCAGTAAGCGAGAGATTTTAGTCAGCGAGTAACGTCGAGGTCTCCAGCGTTAGTGAGGAGTGACACGAGATGAGTGTGGCGCAGCGCCATATGATTCGGTTGCCGAGGGGGAGGGGGGGGGGAAGTTATCCTCGAGAGGACCCGCCGACCAACGGCGTCGCCGGCACGGTTCCCGCCGGGAATCGAACCCGGATAACCTTGGTGGTAGGCGAATGATCTGACGATTCGGCCACCGCGGCCCCAACCGATTTCGAAAAACACAAGTATAGTAACGAGCGTTAGATTTTGTACTATGCTGCCCACAAATAAAGGAATGTGGTCACCGCTTAAATACCTATAGGGTAAAGGATAATAGTAAAGCACTGCACACGCCTGCTGAGTTAACTTGAGCGGAGAGGCGATAATGCATTATATACGTCGGTCAACAGCATCCTTACCGCTCCTACCTCACACACACAAACACACTATATACAGGAAGGCTCCATAAGGGTGTTCGAAAAAAAAGTGTGCCATATTGCAGGAACAGGTCGTACACACCAAAAGAAAGAAACAATGTCTAATAAACCTAGCCCCTAAGTTGCACCCTTTAAGAGGTATGTACACTTTGTAAATATTACAATAGGAGGGTCCATTGTGGTTTCCCTCGTAATGAAATACGTGCCATATTGCAGGAACAGGTCATACACACCAAAAGAAAGAAACAATGTCTAATAAACCTAGCCCGTAAGTTGCACCCTTTAAGAGGTATGTACACTTTGTGAAAATTACAATAGGAGGGTCCATTGTGGTTTCCCTCGTAATGAAATACGTGCCATATGTTGGAAAGAGATAGTACACATCAAAACAAGACACGAATATCTGACAATATGATCTGTAAAATGCACCCTTTAAGAGGTATGTACACTTTGTGAAAATTACAATAGGAGACATTGTTTCTTTCTTTTGGTGTGGTTTGGCCTGTTCCTGCAATACGGCACGTATTTCAATAGGAGGGAAACCCCAATGGACCCTCCTATTGTAATATTCACAAAGTGTACATACCTCTTAAAGGGTGCAACTTAGGGGCTAGGTTTATTAGACATTGTTTCTTTCTTTTGGTGTGTATGACCTGTTCCTGCAATATGGCACACTTTTTTCCGAACATCCGTATATATATATATATACTGTATATATGTGTGTGTATGTACATATCCACTAGGCGTTATTTACATAATTTTTGTTATTTTACTGCTAAATTATAAGAACTGTCGTAATGGCCGTTTCCAAATTTTCAAGGAAATATCTGTACCCTCGAATCCCCACGGCCTTTCACAAATTTTTCCTTTAGTTGAAAGGTTGCATTCAAGGATTTGTCTGCTTTGGAATTTCTTTGATTCTATAACTGTATACGATAAAGTTGGCAAATTACATTAAATATTTTCATGTTGTTTAAATATTGTTGCAGTTATACGTTTAGAAAAAATAAAACACGTCATATTTACTTTTATTTAATAAATATTAAATTGTTTAAATGAAATACAGGTCACATTTTTAACCTACAAATCTGTTCCAGAGAGACATGAGGGGTAGGACAAAATTGTTAAGCATACTTTTTGTAATGGATTGAAAAATTAATATTTTTGTATTGTAGCAACAGGAACTCATTATTTAAAAATACTCATGACTTAAGTTTAATCTTGTAAAAGTTAGGCAAAATACAAAGATATTATGTTGAATAAAATCGTTGGCGTTTATGGACTACCCTTTCTGCTTCTCCGGCAGACAAATGTTACAACATAACAACGCAGTTATGTAGGCCCTAAATATTTATACCAAAAATATTTTCTTGGCATTTGTATTTGTACTTCAATTTTTCTCCTTATTAATTACACTTCAAAATATAAATAATGAGTCTAACAAGCAAATAACGAATGAACTGTTTAGTAAAACGGGTGCGAGATGAAGAAACACATCAAGGGATGCGAACCACATAGCATTTGTCACGGTATGTGTGGAGGGGCGCATTGTCGTCCATTATAGGGCGGTTATACAGAACAACTTGCCGAAGTAAGGTTAGTGTAAGTTTGCACAGTCACGTAATCAGATTTTGTCGATCGCCAGAAGTTAGCTGTGTTTTGATCACGGTATAAAACGGCAGAGTCTGATCACTCGCTTTGTAAAACTGGAAGATAAATATCGAAAAAAAGGTTCTTTACGAGATGGGCGCACAAGCGCTGCGTATTTTGTGCTCCTAAATTGATAGATACATGGAATATTATGTTCTCCATACACAGGCGAAAAACTAAATATGGCGGTAATCAAAATTAAGGCAACGTAGTTCACACACTTTTGAATTTTTAACTAAATGCGACAAAAGTACGTAATGCATATTAAACTCGTTAACTTTACTTATATTTTAGGTCTGTATAATATTAAATTATTTATAAAATATTAAATAATATAAAATTTGACGTATATCATGTACTACTGTGTACTACTATATATACTACTATTTGTTATGTATTAAATACTTTACTAAATGCGATGAGAGCAATATGTATGTACGTATATATATATATATATATATATATATATATATATATATATATATATATATATATATATATATATATACATAAATTGTGCGAGTGTGTGGGAGAGGGGGTGTATGTGTATTCGTTTCGTGTTGTTTCGTCGCTATTTTTAACATTGTTAAGTTTTTTTATTTATAAACAACGGACCTCAATGAGCCAAAGGTTCTTGCAAAAGAGGCAATATGTACATTAAAAATTTGCTGGCTCTGCCATAGGCAAGAGTTGTACAATTGTAGTCTATATTTACTTGATACTAATCTGAAATAAAAACTAACATTTACATATAACAACAAAAAAAAAAAGAAGGAAAAGAGTAAAAAACCTAAATGGATTACGTACCCCTACGTGTACAAAACACTGTGGTAAATGAAGTCTCCTATTGTGCTGCATAAGTGTCATTCTTTTATAAATGTGTTTATATACATTTTTAAAAGGTTAATAATATATAAATGTTTGCACCCAACTTATAAAATTTTCTGACTACTTACAATCATTTTAATGTATTTTTTAAAACTTGAAATTGTTTGTTATGTATATGTATAAGTTAATAACTTTTATTTGCCTTGTTTTTGATGTATTTGTGTCAGTCTTGAAATTTGAAGTATTTGTAACAAGTTATAACCTATTTATTCTGATGTATTTATGACAACTCCACTCTAGTAAGCGCTAGAAATACGAGAAGTTATGTAAATAAATAAATAAAAATAGAACGCATCATAATCGGGTTACATTTTGAACGCTCAAACTGACGTTCTTGACCTTCCCAGACTAACCTCGTGACTTTTTATAACCGCCCTGTAATGCATATTTCAGGTATTCCTGAGTTTCAACTGTGATAGACCAAATTGTTTTTCATTAAAATTCCTAAACATTCAATTTTTTCTTACGTTAACGTGGTAGGAATTACTTACAATAACTCAAGTTTTATTTTCCTCGAAATTCTCTTCCTTCCCCTCCACATTTTTTTTTTTCGCTTGTCTTGCGTTACTGAGGACCTAGGTCCTGCACAGAACCTGTTCGACCAGCACGCGATCTCTTGAGAAAGCGCTGAACTTCCAGGACGTGGCCATTCGTGACGTCTGGACAATCCCTGCCTTTGTTTGCAGTAAAAACTTCATGTTTCGTAAAATATTTTATTTACTACTCCAAGGAATGCTATGAAAAAAATCACGAACATCAACAGTTATAACGCGGACTAAGTTACGTAACGGTTTTGCAAAATAATGCCTACAAAGCGCACAAAAAATTTTTTTTTCACCTGCCGGCGACGTAGTGCCATTAGAAAATCATTGGGAGGAGTAGTTTCGTTTCGATTATAAATGTTTTTAGGTTTACCGTAAAGTCCAGAGTCATTTATATAAATAAACGTATAAAGATAATACTATGTGTAACAAAGTTACGAAGGAATTTTACAATATAGGCCTGGGTTTGGGTTTTAAAAAATATTTTTGCAAGAACTGTAGAAACTCGCACCCAAGCCCTTAAAACTTTTCACCAATAAACAGATGGGGCCGCCACTGAAAGTTTCAGTCAGGCGAGTGATCTACGATGCCACTGCACGCCGTTTCAGTGTCTTGTGGTAAAGATGATACCGCACCAGATCAGCCGGTCTTCATCGCCATTGGCGCCGTGCCTCACTTACACTAACACACGGCCAGTAGGCCGACGCCTTAATGCTTCATCGATTTTGTGTCTCTCACACAAACGCACTGTATCTAGAGAGCCACCTTAAACGAGTATTATAAACCGAGCGAGCTATTTATATCACTAGGTTCTCCTCGGAAGAGTGTCGAGGGTATCTTTGCTGGTATGCTCTCCCCTTGCGTCCAGCCATGCGCGAGCTGATCCCGCCCCATGTTTGACCCGGTCGTGCCGAGATGTCTCGGGTCAACCCCCTTCCATCCTCGCCCTCCAGGCAAGTTCTCGCACGACCCTCCGGGCGCTGTTTCTCCAACTAATTACGATGTTAATTAGGCTGAGCCGCTAGTTAATATGTATGACTGGCGATTGTGCCGCTAATTGGGGGCCGTGGCGCATGCTAATGGCCGCCACCTCCAGAGAATTTCCCTCCCTCCCTCCCAACAAACCCCTCCAAGTACTTCCTCGAGAGACAACCACTTCCCCCAGCACACTACCTGACGAGACTTTCCTTGGGTTCAGCTTCGTCGACACAAAATGTAGAAGTGAAACTCGCTCTGCGGTGGCGCGAGAGAAGTTCCACCAAGTTGATCCCCAGCATTTATAGACATGCTTAGGAGGGTTTCTATCACATTGGTGCAGAAAACTCATAACCTCTTTAGAGGAATGCCTTGAATAAATTCAAGACTGAAAACAGTCATACGATGCACAATTCTATGTACGCGTTTTACAGAATAATACACAGTTCGTTTGCAAATACCAAAAATTATAATAATTACATATTTTTCTTGATTGTAGCTTATGTTTAAAACCAATTTTGGTGACGCTTTGGGTGCCAAAATCTGAAAAATTATTAGATTTAAAGTATACCAAAAATGTTAAGTACAAATTTTGATAAATCTGTGTTAAAACAATGAAGTGATTCTTAAAATTGAAACGTTGCTTTGAAACAATACTTTAAAATCACTGTAAAACTACCGGGCGTCGACTTAAGGGCGCCGCCTACCTGCAAGTTGGACATTCAGAAATGACGGTGACGTAAGGACTACCTTGAAGCCCGTATAAAATGCCACATCGCCTCAAATATCCATGCGCAGAATTAGCGCGCAAAGCTTCCCGCCAGGCAGTTTTTACTATGGGACACTAAGTGGTGACCACAGAATTTTATTTGTGGGAAATCTGCAATTAAGTTCAGTGCAGGTCGCAACCAGAGTTTCACATACATCCAGTTAGTACATTTTGAAGTACGGCAGTCTCAAAAGACTGTTTATAGCTACGTTGGAGGGTTTAGAAACAGTGTTTTTAATTAGCAGGGTGTCTAAACTATGAGAAAAACCTGTTTACGAACACAATGCAACACATTTGAAGCGTAGAGTAGACGGCGCCCTTGAGGTTGCAGCCTCTTCAAGTCGACGATAAGTGTGGAGAACTTTGGTCAGTAAGCGTTCATTTGAAGACTGCACAACATGCGTGAATATTGTAAGTTTATAAATACCCATTTACAGAACGTTGCAAGCGTGTATATCCATGACTTGGGACCTGCAAAATTAGCGTTTCCTTCTGGGTAAAAACAAGCATTGAAATAACAGTTTACATCATTTTAGTATCACGAGTGGTCCTTGACATATTTGACGCGTCCTAAGGGCCGATGGTACAGTTATAAACAACAAACATAATACATACTTAATATAAACATCATGATGTCGCTCTGTCAGGGAGCAGCTTCTGTCTGCTTGTGTACACATATATTCTTGGAGGCTAAACTACAGGTCAGAGAACCCGCAAATATTTGCGGTCGCTAAACATGACGTTATCTTTATTGTTATCTCCTCGCGGCCGAAGAATACAGCAAATTGTGTTTTTGCTGTCTTTTTTAGGTATGAATATCTTGGTGCATAATCGTACAACACGTCTTTATCTGTAACACTCGTGCATAGAGACATGCAGAATTCGCGTTATTTTCTGACAGCTGACTAGACTCCAAGAGACTATGCGCTCGTTCGTTGTCTCCCGCTGACCGATATTGCCATGACTTGCCGCGTAGAATGCTTACACGGTAGAGAAGCCAATCTCTGTAAGACGTAACACACGTAAATGAAAACTCATAAACGTTCGTAGCCAATTGAATAGCAGATTATGCTCTGTTATGTGTAGGAAAGTGAATTTTAGTCTGCTACCAAAGGATAACGCGAATTTTGTATGTCTCTACCCATGCATTGTTTGAAGACCAAGGTAGGGAATAACTGAGTCGCATGTAGTCACCATCACATGTACCGCTTGTCTCTGTATTTCCACTCAATCACCGTCTTATTGGCCGTACCACATCGGACACGCCCACTCTATAGATCAACCTTCGTTGTTGGCCAGCTTTCAACCAATGAGATGCCTAATCGACTCTGTCCTGATCAAAAGTGCCACAACTAATGTAACATGAGTAGAGATGATGGTATATCCCGAATATACTTTGGGCCAACATGCCCTTGAAAACGCTGTAATTTCTTGAAAATACATATGATTTTGTGATGTACTGTACGTCTGACACAACGTAGCTATCTACAGACCAACAACAGGCATAAAATATTACAATATCGGGATTCTTATTGGCTCAGTGAAATGGGGCAACAGCTCTACGTGCAAGAAAAAGTTAGTAATAATTAGAGATGATGGTATATCGCGAAAATATTTCGTGCCAACATAACCTTGAAAACACCGCCACAACGTAGCTGTCTGCAGACCAATACCAGGCATCAAATATTACATTATCTGTATTCTTATTGGCTCAGTCAAACAGGGCAACAGCTCCAAGTACAAGCTAAAGCCAGTAATCTTCTGGTAAGCTGGACGTGTATTGAAATCCATCAAACAGTCAACTTTTCCCGCGATAAATCATCATCTCTAGTAATAATCTAATAAGCTGAACGTGTGTTGAAATCCACCAAACAGTCAAGTTTGCCCACGATAAACCATAATCTCTAAACATGAGTAGGCACCTGGAAAATTTGCGTTGTTATTTGGCAACACACTAGAATCTCCTGCCATGTACACACCACTATACAACCTGTGATTACATTGGCCACGACCATCTACGTGATGCCATGTATCTGTATGACCGCTTTGTAGGCCGTTAGTCACTCTACAATAAGTTTTTAACTATTAGACCGAAGCATTCTCCTTAACATCATTGTCGGCAAACGGGAAGCTTTGAACGAGTCTACTGACAAAAATAATAAAAATGTTGCACGTCTGTAAACACGTGTTAGAAGCAATCGTGTTCGTTTCAACCGAGCGCAACGCTATTTGATTTCATAAACGAAAATAATATTCCAGACGGCTATAGAGTTCTTGCACTATAGGGAAACACGCACACAAGGCAATGAAACTATATCCCTGCAATATTATTCCTTACAGGCAATACTCAGGCATGGTCTTCAAAGTCTTAGTATTAGATTAAAGCGGGGCAAAACGGCGCAGTTTATGCTAAGAATATTTTTATTATGCTGTAATGGTGTAGGAAAGCATTACATAACCAACACACATACTACTGGCACTTGCAAACATGTATGAAATTTGTAAGCTATCTACAATTAATACTCAGATAACAAATTCATAGAAAAAACACTGTAATACTATTGATAAATCATACCCAACGTTCGGGGTAACAATGAGCCGTCCAGGTTGGTAAGACTGCGTATACGTCACAACTTACCATATATGGCAAGTGAAAGTCCCTCTTCCATACGACGTGCACTTTTCGTGCTGCTATTTTGTTCATTGTCCACACTGAACAGTGAGTGCACGACTCAAAACAACCAGGGCAACTATAGTCTAGCTATTTCTTTCTGAACATTTTTGCTTTGTTTCCTTTGCGAATTAGATTCTTTACACTTTCCCTTAGCTATATTCTCAAAATGTAGTCGTGTAAGGCGATGCAGTTAACACCTTTGACTTCTTTCCCTTTCGACGTTGGCACTCGACATTTTTATCTCGTGGAATGGTTGATAGCTCTTTAGTATCAATGGATCCTGAAGAATCAGAGCTACCAACTGAAACGATAGTGGAATGTTTATCAGATTATTCAGCTGAAACAGTAACAATGTTTGACTGATTGTTCTCACTTTGAATAGGACTTCTCAGATAATATGAGTTTATTACTGTCCGCGATATGAGAAGGAGGTTCATTCGTTTGAGCATCTGTCTCATGCGAGGGAAGAAAGGCATCGACGTTTTAAGTATTTCTATTGATTGGACACACTCCAGTCATTTCGAAAACTTTCTAAGCCTTTCCGACTCTATCTGTCTTTCCCATTGCCTTTGTGATGTAAGTCACACGATAAACTGTAATTGGACGACCAGGATGATAAATCATGCGGGCATCACATTCTCAAGAACTAATTTTTTTTTGTGTGGTCCAGTGAACGCACTATCAAGAGGCTGAGCTTTATGAATGCTATGAGGTGTAGATATCGTGTGTGGAAGTGGTGTTTCTGGTACAGTGAACGCTAATGTTACCATGGGTCGGCACTGATGAAAACATTTTACATTGGGTAAGAATGCATGGGGTAAGACTGTGCGTGTGCAGTGCCGCCCTTTACGCTTTCGTACTTCTATGTGCAAAATATCCACCCAGTCAGTACCCACATTAAGTCATCTCCCCATGCGAATATCATCCGCGGGGTGAGAGATCCCAATTTGGTTGGAATATAGCCATCGGTGAAGTGTGGATGTGTTCCAAAGGGTAGCGTTATTGACACGCGCTGTGTATTTTCGGATGTAATACCGACAGTCACTCTGCAGGAGTTACTCAAAAGAGCCGACTATTATCGTCTGTGGTATGTTCTCTGTGTTGTCTTGTCTTCAACAGTTTCTGTCGCTGTCTTCATTTGTTGTCCTTGCTCTCTTTGTCCAGCATTTTTGCAATTTCCTTGCAGTTGTTTGATATGTCTTTGATAATATTTTTTCGTTATTCTTCTCGGATTGCAATACGTACTCAATACATTCTCATTACGGAATTATTAGTATGTTTGTTGACTGTAGCTATTTATGGCTCCTTTGGTTTGCTCCTACTTATTTATTATTCATTTTCTCGTGCATAGTTGTTACATATAGGTGTGTGTAGTGTATGCGACTTAGTAACATCTACTAGCAACGGCATATATCCAAAATCACGCCAGTACATCATGCACCCCCCCCCCCACTGCAAAAATTGTGCAAAAATCGCATCGCTTCCCTTACAACGCGACCACACTTAGCCAATGGATATAGTGCCTCAAATTACGGTAGCATAATACAAGGACACGTTACGATCGCTGACAGGTACGCTCTTCAAACGCATTGCAATATGTGGCCATATAAACGTTTTTACTCAGTTGTTCCACATGCTCTATTGTTACAGTATATGACAAGTTGAGACTTAAATAAAAAAACCGACTCACAGGATACTAAATTTCAAATAGATCACACCAGTATAATGGCTCACATTCACGTAAAAAAAAACTAGAATAGAGCTGATGATCTTTAAACGGCTGAACATATTTCCATGAATTATAGTTAAGAACACTCTCTATCAAGTCGTCTTTCAAACAAAAAAAAAACTAAATCAAATTCGGTTCATTTTGTTGCAAACCTTTAAAAATGGCTTACACTAGAGGTTTCGCTACAGAGAAGAGTTATAGGGATGAATGAATAAGTGAATAAGATCGGTTCTACAAGTTTATATAAAGTTAAATTTAAGCCTACATGGTTATTAGTTCGGAGGGGAGCGGTGTTACCAGAGAGGATTGTAATTACTTAACTAGAATGGATTAACTACACCCCTAATTGGGGCTGACGTTCCTACTTTGTCCATGACGCCTAAGGCTGTGTGGTTGTAGTCGACTAGCGGCGAGCGACACGTCTAGGGACTCGAACCAGCGACCTTCTCCCTGGCACGGCGAGCTGTTGGCGGCACATCTTGTCATCTAGGTGACCATATTGAGACAACCCCGTTTGGCTCGCTACAGTGCCCTACAGTGCTTGGGAAAGGTGAGGTTGTGTTTGGGAAAGGGGAGGATGTTGTAACGCCGCCGGCCTACTTGTTTGTTTACGTTTCGGCCACGGCGACACTCAGAACAATTCGTTTAGGAGCTACGATGCGGCCAAATTTCGTAAGAAACTGTTGATTTTCTACAGCTCTGTGTGTACAACCGTATAACGAACAAGTCGTGCATTATATTTTACATCGCCTATCAAAGTTTGTGTGTCTGTTGGCAGGTATTTGAATTTTTCATGTGCGTTGTTTATAAGAACACAGTTTTTACATCTGGCTGCAACTAAATTATAGTCAATAAATTTATAGAATAAAAAATGCAGCCTTCTTGACTGAAATAATTCGGCTTAAAAAAATAACACGTCGATTTACACTGAAGACATAGCCAGTCCACGTTAACAAGAGGTGAAAAAAGAGAGCATATTATACAACTATGTAGTATGAATGCTTTTAATAGCGCACAGGCGAGCCAGCGATGGAACGCTGAATTGAAGGGATTAAATACAGTACAATAGATTCACGTGAGTAGCCCAAATACGCCATTGACAGGTCTAAAAATACTTATACATATCACTTTACGTGTTAAATCAGTCGAATTGGTCGAGTTAAAGAGTAATCCAGTAGGTCTAATTAGTTGCTGATAAGAAATTTTAAAAAAAATATTTTATTTACAAATACACACAAACTGTTCGATACTCAATTTTATGAATGACTTTTTAATAGGAGTTGCTTTTTTTAATATTAAGTCTTTTGCAACTGTAGCTTACTAAACATGTATACTTTCAATCAAAAATTAGAGCGTTAATATATATATATATATATATATATATATATCTTTTTTTTTTTTTTTTTTTTTTTTTTTTTTTTTTTTTTTTTTTTTTTTTTTCACTATCTCGTGGAATTCTGACACGCCGAAACGGTTTTTTAACAATACATTCAGTTAATGGTAAAATCATATTTTTCCCTCAAAAGATGAAGGTATCCGTGTTCGCGACCTCTTAAGTGTTTGCGTGTTTTGGTAATGGCCGAAGAAAAGTGAAAAGACGGAAATGTCTGTCGTACATTTCATGTTAAACGTAGTACACACGGGAATATTCCTTGTACATAAGAGTGAATCTCAAAGTTGTACAAGAGAGGAAATACTATTTATCTTTCTAGCAAGTATCCTACCAAATTAACTGTTTAGTTCACACGGCCAACTACTTTCTTTTACAAAACGGTGTACGCCATTTAAACGTTGAATGCAGTATAAAACTGCATTTAGGATACTGGGGGTAATTGCAATATTTATTGAGTCAAATGTCTTTGAATGCTTCTTGCAGCTGGACAGAATAACTTATCATATACGTTAATGAGTCTTTTCCATTAAATAAATTCCAAAATGTGAAAGTGGAAATATTGTCGGCAGTAGATAATATTCTAGATTGAGGGCTGGTTTCACAATCTCTGCTTTAAGTGTTGGTTACTTGTTCGTATGATAAATATAAACGAAACTTTAAATGACTGGATTTATTTGCTTGTACATACTCCATTGCGAAATAAATGACTGTCGTAAGAAAACTAAAAAAAGACAAGAAAACATCAATAAGCAGAGTATGCTTTAGTCATCAGGATACATACACAACATGAAATTCAAACACTGGAATCGGGCCAGATAAAACAAGGAACAAACAGAAAATAAATGAAATAACAAAAATCTAAAAAATAAACCTAAGTTGACATGCGACACAACGATGAAACTAAACAGAAACGTAATAGATATCAGACACTAACAGAAATACAGCAAACGACACAACGATGAGACGAAACAAAACACAAAGATATCAGACACAAACAGAAAAAAACAACAAACGACACAAACGATGAGACGAAACAAAACACAGTAGTTTTCCTGACAGTCAGTATTAACGACGTTTCGGGAACTGGAATCTGTTCCCCTCATCAGGTAGACACACGGGGTTCAGGAACACTTTTAATTACTGGTTGATACCATACCGTTTCTCGAACCACTTCTCCCGGTTAAAAATGTTTTGATTCTAAGTGCTGATAAAGGTAAATGTGACAACCATGCAGTGATGTTTTACGCTGTGATTGGGTGTTCACTCTATTTTTCTCTCGGTTAACAATTGCTTATAAACAGTATGGACGAAAGAGGTAGCCTAAACACACACGTTCCATTTATTTATTAATCACTTATGAATAAGAACTCGTTATTACTCTACTTTAACAATATTCTCATATTGTGGAATAAAAAACACCGCTGCAGTGACTTGGAAACAATAAGAGGAATGTTGAAAGACAAATTCAGCCGAGTTCAAAACTCTTTTTGGGCGCGCGTCCGTGTACAGATGAAAACTTTCAAAGCGAAGTGTGAAAAAGTAACAGCGAAGAGAGTACGAAGTCTTCAAGGCGCCGAAAATCACTTCAATAGATTACGATGAGTCAAAAGTCATTATGAACATGGACTTGTGGTGAAATTTCTGTTCTGTTTTATCGTGAATGGTTTTGCTTTGCAGTTTACAATTATATTAGTGGAGAATAACTGCAAGAGACTTTCATGTTTGTATCATTTATATTCGACAAGTATAAATTCACGACTCAAACAGTTTCAAAAACTACTTATTTTTCTTTCAAATTTTGAGACGTTAAAAATTAATGGTTTTTGTTGTATTGTGAGAATCGTTGGGTTATAAACAGTTTGGATGTAAAATATGTTGTTATTTATTTCATTTAGCAAAAATTTTAAGGTTAATTTACAGCATGTTCGAGCACGTTTACTAAACTAAAAAAAAATATATATATAATAAATGAATAGGCCGGCTATGTTACCTAACCAAAACAAACCTTTTCCTCTCAACATCAAAAACCACAACAAAACGAAGTAGCAGCATAAATGTTATAAGATAAATACTTATTCATGTTGAAACACGAAATACGTTTCTCGTAGTAGTAGTAGTAGTAGTAGTAGTAGATACGTAAATATTTTTCTTTGGGTAAAATATCTTCACAAGAACTGTTACCAATCGACAAGAAAGTCTTAATTTTTAATACACCAATATTGAGTAATAGAGTATTAATTGTACTTGTAATTATATTCTTAAAAAAATAGGTCTGCTTTAACCTCAGTTGTGAAATAACCTCTGTATTTGAGGTTATACGCTCATTTAGAATAAAAATTCTAAAATAAAAATACAAGAAATGAACTTTCTAATGTATAACTTTACTTTCAATAAATCTTCCTGATTTTGTATTTACATGATCATGTTTTCATCACAGGGGTTATGTTTTATTGCTTAAAAAACACACCCTGCAATATTTGTCAAAAGTTCTGATTGACTCAGTAACCGATACTTGTTCTTGTGTTTATGTTAACCACTGGTTACCACTAGTTAAACAGCAGTTTTATATTTATCACAACTTGATAAACAGAAAAAATTGCTAACCACAACTTAAAATTTAATCGCATGACGTGTAATGTTGCACGATTCTACTATATTTCTTCGATTGTTTCTTTTGTCCAGCAAGATACTATTCATTTCAAGATACTTCGCATTTACAAGCTATTTCATTCGTAAAAACAGTTGCTCGTGCATAAAAAGTATTTAGTTTACGTTGAACTTGTACAAGAAGGATAATGAAGTGAACAGTCCTCCCTATATCACAGTAGCTGGTATACAAGTCCTTGTATGCTCGGTGGTCGTTCAAGTCTTTGGTTCACACGACACAAGTTTGCTACAAGTGAAGGCAAACAAGAAGGTGTTCACCTTATTGTAGAAGAAATATGTCAGATGTCCGCGCGTAATACGCCATGGGTTAGAGTTAGGTTAAGAGGAATTACACAAGGAAATTTTCTATAATTTATGTTATTTTAAGGTCTGGTTAAGGTTAAAGTTAGAATGTTCATTAAAACACTGATATTGCATCGTTTCGAAGGTTAAATAACCATTTATTGTGCCTGGAAAAATCTATAAATGCAAGGCGTGTTCATCCTTACAAGTGTTCCGCTCACGTGCAGTACATTTGTATCTGGATTTTAATATAAGTGTATAGCTTATGATGATAGCATCTCCGAGAATGATTTTTGTTAGTAGCCACATTATTTAAATAATCCTGCGATATGTCTTGTAACATTATAAATCACTGCAAAGTAGCCTCTATCGCAAAGAAAATGCTTCTCTATATTAGACTGTATAGTAGTGTTGACAGAAATGGTTTTCTGTTAAAATAATTTAATCACGATTAAATAATTATGGGACAGTAATGGTGTAGTTCATTCAAGACGAACTTCAATAGAAAAATTGTTTAGATCTTGTAATGAAAATAAATATGTTAAAAAGGAAACTTTATTTTAAAATTCAGGAATGAAAGATGTAAATTTCTAAAACTACTGTTTTCTCCAAGGCTAGATTTGTATTGCTGTATGCTGAACAGCCTCAAAGAATTCTTTCGTACTGATGAAACAATTTCCGTTACTTTGTGATCACATATCAATACAATACTGTCAGATTCGACTTCAAGTGTGTGTGTATGTTAGGCGGAAGACGCATGTTCTCTAAATTAGAATTATCCAAGACATCCTTACTTGTGTGTCTATAGTGTAAGCGCTTAAGTTTTTCTTGCAGGCTGCTTCGTATACAAATAAAATCGTTCTTAGTAAGCATTTAGCGTTACATGTAATATACCTTACCTGCACAAGGAATAGCAGTGCTGATGATGTTGGAACATAAAGAATGTTGGAAAAATTTAGACGTAATGAGTATGTTTTTGAAAATTCTTGAATGAACATTACGAAGTAATTCTTTGAGCAGGAAAATGTATTCCCACAACCCCGACGCAAAACTGAAAAATATCAGTTTGATTTTTATAACTAAATGACTTCATGCAAAATATGTATAGTTACGTTGATCACTATTCCTGAATTTGTCATTTATCTGAGATGTGTCAAGCGTTATCGTCTTGTTTAGAAGAATTCTTTTTGTCAGTTAACAAAACAAGTAAAGTTTATATCAAGCGTTTTAACAGTTTAACAAACATTATTAAAGCAATAAACTTACACGGTAACTGTACGTAGAATCAATGGTTTCTTCCCGTTGCAAGTAATTTAATTTCTTAATAAATGCACTATAACGTTTATATAGCCAATAAAAAGTACATAACAGTATTATACGTTACACGATTATACATATTTGAAATTAAGATAAAGATGTTCCTCGTATCCAGTTCAGCTGTGTTATAGACGAAATTGTACAAACAGAAACTACAGTGCTGTTTATATGTATAAGTATGAATTATGTAGAGTAATTTGATAACTACACGTAACTGAATTTAGTGTTTGTGTATTTCTGTCTACTAAATTTTGGTTTTACTTTGCAGTCATCTAATCGAACGCGGTTTCCTGTATATGAATGGCATATGATAAATTTTCCACTAAGTATACTGATTCGCTTCTAGCAAATTGAAGACCTAAAGGAAATGATTACGTTTTTCCGTCCCTTCCCTGTGCACTCTCACTTACTTGTTTGATTTGTAAACTACATTCCTCTGCGCGTTCTGTATACTCGACACTGCGTGGTACGCCTTGAGGTGACCGCACTTGAATGCGACACCGAGGGACGCCTGATGGTAGGCAACACTCCTTCTCGACAGTGTAGCGGTTTGCATTACGAGACTTTGCAGGGGAACATCCGTGTCGCGCACCAAGTAAGTGTCTGGCTTGTTTCAAAGCTTCTTCCGTCCCACTCTTTGCCAGTCGGTCTCCTGCCTCCCTTCACACTCTCTTCTCTCTGCGCCCCCTCTCTTCTTCCGCTTGTCCGGGAACCCACCAGTTTAGCGTTCGGGAAGAGTTAATATGGGAGAGTTATAGATCCATCAAGTCGCTCATTCGTCTCCAGCCGGCTGGAAAATCACTTCAAACTCTCGTGCGCCGTCTCTTTCCCCTCGCGGCTTTCTCGTCTCTTCCTTTCTTCCTATTCGCACTCGTTTCCTTCTCTCTCTTTCTCTACCACCCCTCTCCTTACACACCGCATATATTTGAACCGTTCGTTCTGATGTCCCCTAGTACCGTGCCCTCCCCCTCCTTGATCACCGAACGTCCTCATGATGAGGAATGCAAACGACGAAGAATTATCATACCATCGCTTCATTACAAGATCTAGTGCACGCCCAGAGATTCACCACTCCTTTAAACGGACGCTGAATAACGCTGTTAGAAAGAAACCCTCTTAACCTACATTAGCAAGGACCCTGCACTGCGTGGTGAGTGCAGCGGTGGTGCAGCAGTCAAACCACTCGCATCCCACCACGAAGATAGCCATACAGTAGCATGTACAGGCTGTTTGCGATAAAGTGCACACTTCTCAATCCCTGATTATTCTGTTTCTCTTCCCTCCCATTTGTATACTTCATAAACGTCTTATTTAAACACAGCATTCTAATTAGTAGTGTGTATGGATTGTGCCATACTCACAAGTTAACATCAGAGGCCACTATAAAATATACTTTATTGATTATAATTTTTGACAACGCTATCTATAAAAATGCTCACTTTACTGCGCACATTGTATAGGAAACTGATGAGTGTGTCGCTGGTTTTCTCCCGTTTCCTCCCGCCCATGCACTCCGCCGTTTTTCCACATTTACCTAACGTCATTCTAACTAGCACTCAAGATCTCGTATTTACCCACCGTACAAAATGTAATTCTACACGCCAGTAGTGAAAACATTTACAAAGATCATGCAAGAAATAAGTAATGTAATTTGCTGTTACCGAAAATAATTAAGAGTAAATATACAAATATTTTTGGCGGCGGACAACGCCAATGAAGCATGGTTAGACATTTATTTTATTGCACTACTGTATTTCGATCGAAGAACGATGAACAGCGATAACGATCAATTTTAATTGATAATCTCTAGCTTCATGGCATTTTGTCACGCACGTGGGACAAACTGTATGTAGTTTTTTTGGACTTAGTCTGTTGCGATACAGATGTCTGTCAAAGAAATATGAAAAGTCTGTTGCGAGACAGATGTCTGTCAAAGAAATATGAAAACATAAAAACAAAGTATGAGTTAGTCAACAGGCCACTCAATACAACATACAATTCCATAATTGGAATCGTGTTAAACAAAACAAGAACAGCCAAATAAGGGAAAGAAACCCAGACACCCGCAAGACAGACAACACAGATTTGAGCCCTGCCTTGGCAAAAGGAAAACAGATAAAATAAATGAACCATAAAACTAAGACACATTGAAGAGACGAAACATAATACAGTAGTAGCTCGTGATTGGAAAACAGATGTGTTTTGTTTCGTCTCATCGATGCATCGTAATTTTATGGTTCA
Source organism: Medauroidea extradentata (assembly GCA_003012365.1). Taxonomy (NCBI): domain Eukaryota; kingdom Metazoa; phylum Arthropoda; class Insecta; order Phasmatodea; family Phasmatidae; genus Medauroidea; species Medauroidea extradentata. The sequence continues at coordinate 5,480 of PNEQ01013598.1, read as the reverse complement.
TATATATTCACTTTGACAGACATCTGCTTCGTAATTGAGTATTTCCAAGAAACAACATCCAGTCATGCATTCTCATTGTACGATTCTTTCAAAGATCACGCATGTGGTGAAGTGTTACGAAATATCGATCATGAACTTATCGCGGTTCGCTAAGCTAGCGATCACTGCACCTAGTTACAGGTAAATAACACAGGATAAGGCAATATAACTTCAGTAGCTTCTTTCGTTTACTCCGGCATTGGACTGGCGCCTCGGAGCGTTGTCCACCACCCATGTGATTTACGACATTTCATTCTCGAACACCCTTTTGAACATACATACACATAAATATATACTTATATGAACGCATATGTAGTCTACACACACTTGCAGCCCGGTTGCGGCTTTGCGGTGTGGAATTTAAAAGGAAAAACTATAACGATAACTTATTGTGTTAATGACATATTGAGAACACGGAAAAAACATATGTTACAACTTCTTTTCACTCCCGTAGTGTATCGATGCCTCACCAGGTTTATGAGATATCGAGGATATCGGGGAAATACATGTTACTCCTTCTCACTCCTTACTGGGTGCACGTAGTAAGGAGAAGTCACCCTCAGACCGTTCGAATGTTTCAGGCGTGTGAATGCAACCCGCATTAACCCCATATAAATCAAGGCTAATATGACTTTCGCTATAGCAATACAAGTATTACACATATAAACATTATCTTCGCGTTTTATGTAAGGGACAGTCGTTCTTATTTCCGCACGCCTTTCGCCGAAGTCAAGTATAAAGAATGGTACACTATAAATTTCTCAAAACTTTTATTTTGTATTAGGATTTTATTGTAACCGTTTGTTGTACTAAATTTTACAGAACGCAGCGAAAATAACGACTGTGTCTTTGATAAAGCGTGAAGAAAATGTTGATATCAGTAATATTCTTACTGCTATTGCGAAGGTAAAATTAGCCTCGACCTATAAGGGTTTTAATGCTGGTTGCATACATGCGCCTGAAACACTGGAACGGCCTCTTAAATTCCCGTTCTAAAAATATAAAAGTACGTAATTCTTCTACCAGCTGCCACTAACATGTGCGTATATAATATCGCAGCATTTCCCCGTCACCTTGCCTTACACGGGATTCGAACACAGAACCTCGTACCAGTGTTCCAAACAATTACACCAAGATAGGTCAGAATTGTTAAGAAATTAAATGGGCGAATACAGACCCGTGAAACAAGGATGTAAACGTATCAAAAGGACGGCAAAAATATCGGGATTTCCGGAACATTTTACAACTTTCCACCCCTTAAACTGTCGAATTTGGAAAACTCATAAAATTGATTTCTAGGTTTTTAAGTAATCTTTATTTCATTTAGAAATCATATTGATACCTCAACAGGTTTATGAGACACAGAGGTTGAATTGAAACCACGTTATATTTTTTTTAATGCCCTTAGAGATTGAACTTCAAAAATTCCTCAAATTGCTTTTCAGCGATATGCGTAAGCTTCATTCTGCAGTAAAAATCTATCAGGAATTTATTGTAACACATTTTAAGGTTTTTCAGGCCCTTAATTATCGAATTTCAAAAAATCGAAAAATTTAGTAATATGCAATCTTATAGACTTCATTCTGAAGTAAATACGTACATCTCGATATAGCAATGGACTTGAGCGCTGTAAAGGACTCATTGAAAATACATTTTACCCCCTTTCATCTCCTTGATTTCGAATTTCGAAAAATCTCTCAAAATTTCATGTCTCTAGGTTTAGCGGTTCGGGCTTTGCGTTGATGATTGGGGCATATATACATATCAATACTACAGTTTTCAAATGTATGAGGAGCATAATTTTTCATAGGGCCTAAAATTACAAAAGTATGAAACTATATTACTGCAGAAAATGAGTTCACCTCCATCTCTAGAGTTAAAAAGCCCCCCCCCCCTTTTTTTTTCTCCTATTTCCAATTATTCCTGGTTTTTCCTTGTGGTCACTAGGTGTAACCATTGAGCTCAATGGTGTAACGACGCCACCGTGAGCCCAAAAAGAGAGATTGACGTTTAATTTTTGTTGTCTTATAAACGGTCCCTTTTGGCTCATCTAGAAAGTTCTTCGTAAGAAACTCCAACCTTTGGAAGCACTAATATTATTGTGTTCTCAAACGCTGCAATCGCTTACATAAAAACTAAACTTTAGACATAATTACAGCTTAATTTTGACAATGTAAACACTCCCTTGTCAATATAATTACGTAAAATTATTGCAGCGTTAGGTGGAAGACGGGGCTGTTGACGAAAACTATGTTTGGAGAAAAATGTAAACGAAGTTTTATTTTTGGTGTTATGAAAGGTTGGCAGTCACTGGTTAACTGCTGATGCTGTGTCAGTCAGAGTAAGGTTAATTCTACTAAAGGTTAGAAAGATCAATGTTATAAGTTTGGCACAGGGAAAATTTCTACCACTTGAGCGCTGGTATCGTTAGTGCACCAAACTGACCAATCACAGAGCTTTCCTGAATTTCAAGTTACATTAAATTAATAATTTCAATTGCGAAATTAGATTCTTTTCACTTTAAATGTAAATTAAATGACTAATATAATTTCCAAGTATATTAAAATTGGAATTTACTACGGTTTCATATTTTTCTGGTCTCTTAGCGATTGAAGCGAAACTAGTGGCAGAAATTTTCCCTGTGCCAAGCTCTCCCATAAGAAAACGTATTTAAGTTGTAAATATACAAAAGTTATTTGTAAGTATACAAAGTTGTTTGTAAATACACATATGTATTTGTATATTTCAAAGCATTTCCTGTAAAGTTGTAATAAGCCTCTTTTCCATTAATATTTGTTAAATGCAATGTTCATTGCAAATCACGCAAAATGGGATTGAATTATCGTAGAGAGTCAGTTGACATTTCATTGTACTATTTGTAATCGTTATCTTTAGAGAGGCAGCCTTGTTTTATAACATGGAGATGTTAGTGCACTTGTTCATATTTGAGAAAAAGTCTTTATCCAAAACTGTTGAATAATTAGTTTACATATTTAGTTTCAAATCATGGAAGAAACCCCCAAGACTTCGTATTTCACCTTTGAACGAGCTTAAGTGAAAGCATGGCGCTTTATTTGGCATTAAGTGAAGTCTGGAACTCATTAATTTTTGATGAGCCTGTTCAACGCATACATACTTCCCCCTTACACCCCTCGAACTGTAGTGTCCTTCAGTAAATCAGTTAATTTAATCAATAGTTGATTTCATATTTATAGCCAACTCTGAATGTGGTGAACTATGTTTTAAAAACGTTCGGCTGTAGTGTACTTAGAATCAGGGGCACTAATGCACATTAAAATGACTGTTTATTTTTAACCTTCAGATTCGTTTAAAATATATACCTACCAATTAAAATCAGGAAAAAAATTGTAACGTAAATCAGTATTATAACTTCATTTAATATAGCCTACTAAATGAGAATTGTTGGAAAGCTCCGTTTCGTCTAAGAGTCTTCAATTGTTTCCAGTGCTACGAACTTCTGAGGCACAATCTCTGACGCCGGAACCTCGTGCATTTAACTGCGGCTAAATACCATTTTCGACAAAAATGAGTTAGGTACATAGAAAGGTGCCAAAACATTAGGTCGAAGTAGTAAATAGGAGCAATCATACAGTAATTGATACAAAACACTTATGAACTCATCTGCGGATATTTGTAGTTTATTTTGGATATTTATTTTCTTTATGTACCTCTCTAGATAGATATACATAAAGTGCTATGTCCTAGTGATAGTCATGCGCGCCGTACAACAGCACAATTAGATGGCTGGAGTAACATCAACGCATAAAGAAAATAAATATCCAAAATAAACTACAAATATCCGCAGATGAGTATGATATATTCCATAAAAATGAATGTTACACCGCAAACGTGTTTCATTATCAATAAAAAATTCAAAGCGATGTCTCGGTTTTAGATGACACGCTGTTTTTGTTTGACAGATGCTATAACGCAACCCACGGGTAATTTTAAACGTTCACCTATATGTTTTCTGAAACGATACATTTATTACTATAGCAGGCATTACTGCCTGTTTTACTCTGACTAAGGTTAATTGTACTACAGGTTAGAAAGAATAATGGAATTATTCCTTGTTCATTTGATTGTCGCAATATACTGTTTTCGTCATTATCTAGAAACTTACCTTTTGGCACTTAGCCCCTTATGAATATTAAGTTTTCAATTTTGTTTAAAACGTTGGCTAAAACTATTGTCTAGGATTGCTATTGTTTAATTTTCGCAAATTGGCTTCAAGAATCCTACAGTTATAGATTGGTGCTTTCAGCGTTGAATTATGTACCACGCCCTCTTAACCCTTCACGCCGACGGAAAGAGAAAGCTGGAAATGTAGGACGAGAGCTAGCCCACAGCCTTGAATTTGTGTGGGAACCAAGGCTCAAGGGGCGAGAAGTAGGTCAGCTCAGGGGGCGTACGTTGCAGTAAAAAAACATTTAATTTTTAATAACAAATGAAAAAAAAATTACTGTGACAATTTGAACAGGTGTTCCAAAAAGATGTTTGAAAATAATTATGAAATTATTGAGTAAATATAAACATTGTTTTAATTCATAAAAATTATTTAGGTTTTAACAGTATCTGAAACTATACTACGAAGACTCGAAATCAACACAATAGCTGATTGCAAATAAACACTCGTGGTGTTTCTTGGAACTCACCTCAGGAAGATATTGTTCTCACAAACACGTCTTCCTCGGATTCAACTTAGATATCACTATTGCATTATCGTTACAAACAGTTTAGAAAAAAGTCACTTGGCGTAGCAGTCACTAAGTAGGCTCATTTTTCTCCTTCCAGTGGCGAAGGAAACAACATCTAAGGCATTACGATCTTAAGAGTTCGCAGTAGATCAATAAACACAGAAAACATCAATAGTTTTATACGCATCTTTGGAAGCCAATATGGATAAAATACTTAATGACAATCCTAGACGATGGTACTTGCCAACTTTATGAGTAAATATTTATCCAGAATTACTAATTCATTACGCGTGATCTCTTGCGCCGCAATTAAATGCATGAGGTTCCAGCGTCAGAGATTGTGCCTCAGAAGTTCGTAACACTGGAAACTATTTTGTTTAAAACGTTGGCTAAAACTATTGTCTAGGATTGCTATTGTTTAACTTTCGCAAATAGGCACAAGAAACCTACGGTTATAGATGAATGCTTTTAGCGTTGAATTATGTACCACGCCCTCTTAAGGTGAAAATTATTCTTGCAAGGCACATCAGTAGAGATGATGGTTTATCGCGGGAAAACTTGACTATTTGCTAGGCTTCAACGTACGTTCAGCTTATCAAAAGATTACTGGCTTTTCCTTGTACGCGAAGCTACTGCCCTATTTGACTAAGCCAATAAGAATACCGCTATTTTAATATTTGATGCACGTTATTGGTCTATAGACAGCTACGTTGTGTCAGTGTT
>PNEQ01013596.1:54800-67548 GCA_003012365.1 Medauroidea extradentata | reverse complement strand
CGTGTAACTCTCTGGAAATAATTCGCCCGACGGGCATCTCTGAGTTAAAGAATTCATGTTCAAATCCTAGATTTAGCCGTGGCACAATTACAAATAATAATTTCATCTTTTCTAAATTACATAATAAAATTTAGGTATATTCTGCTACACTCATTTTGTATTATCAATGTGGTCTACTTAATTTGTTTTCTGAAGGATCTAGATGTTTTTATTCTTCAATACTAGGAGTCAGCCAAGTAAGATTAATTATGTTAAAATTTATATTACTTTACGTTAGTCTTACTAATACCACATCTTGTTCAACCATCTTATGTGTGTCATTTTCGTTACGAGCATAGTACGATATAAATTATTTTAAAATTCGTTGGGCTGTAGTTTCTTTCAGTAGTATTGGAGTATATTGTATATTTTAGGTGGTTCTGCATGCAAGTATTTCTAGGTTCACCAGCGAACGCTTCCAGAACTTCGGTTGGTAAGACATACACTGGTGTTCCCCGCATACACATACCGGATCCTACTTTAGATGAGCAGTGCAAATGTAACTTCAAAATTAACCCTGAGATACATACCCTTACTATTAAATAGCTGAAATTCATCATGTCACTACTGACGTCAGTTATTCCACTCTTGCACCACATACTTGCATTGTGCGGTCTTGCATAGAGAAAGAGGTAGCTGCGTGTGTGGTACTTAGAAGCAGTTTTTTATAACTATGTTGAAACATTCTATAGGCAGCATTTGTCGGTAGTATGAGACTCTTGGGCTTCTAGGCGATTTAAAAAAAAAACCAAACCGAAAGCAAATTTTAAAAGCTCCCCACGATACCAATGAAGCAGAAGCAAGGAAAAGTTCATCTTACTCTGCATTTTTGGTTGTAGATACCATTTCCAACCTAGAAACTAATAGGTCTTAAAAGAAACAAATTCCTTTGTTCCAGCTTTCTAAAATGGTAACTCATCTCCTGTTGCATACAACTATGAGTTCAACAACCATTTTAACAGAACTCAAGCTTCAGAGTAACTTGCATTCTTGAATTTCAGACCAAGAAAGATTTCTACATAGTTTTACTGATTCCTAACTTTCTTTGCTATACTAGCCATTCTTAACCTTGACAACCAAATAACAAACTTCTCAACCAAAGAGAAATGTTTTACCAAGTCCAGAAATGGAAGGATGACCCAACATTATTACAGTAAACCCTCGTTTTACCGGACTATTTGGGGGAGGCCCCATTGTTACCCATTCCACTAGTAAATTCCACTCCTTTGCGCAATTTATTCAGCACTATTTACCCCATTCCATTTTCCTACACGTGCACACGTACACACAAGTTCACTACAACGTTACAAAAATCTATATTCTTCTGTAACTTTTTGAGTGTATGGGAGGTACACAGTTCAAAAACTGAACTCTACAACGAAATGCAATAATTACAAAAATTAGCCAAACATTGTGCTTTTCCAATTTTACATTTTTAACTTGTAAAAACAGTGCATTTACCCATTACTTTGCTACTGTCACAAAATTATATATAGAGAGAGATAGAGAGTGTGCGAGTGCGAGAGAGTGTGCGAGTGCAAGAGAGAGTGCAAGAGAGCGAGAGCGAGTACGAGTGCAAGAGCGAGTACGAGTGCAAGAGCGAGTACGAGTGCAAGAGCGAGTACGAGTGCAAGAGCGAGTACGAGTGCAAGAGCGAGTACGAGTGCAAGAGCGAGTACGAGTGCAAGAGCGAGTACGAGTGCAAGAGCGAGTACGAGTGCAAGAGCGAGTACAAGAGAGAGTACGAGTGCAAGAGCGAGTGCGAGTGCAAGAGCGAGAGTAAGTGCGAGTGCAAGAGCGAGTGCGAGACGAGAGCGAGTGCGAGACGAGAGCGAGTGTGAGAGTGCGTGTGAGAGTGCGTGTGAGAGTGCGTGTGAGAGTGAGTGTGAGTGTGAGTGTGTGTTTCTAGGACACACAACATTACACTTGCCAGATAGTCAGCTGCACCTGCAATGCCTATGCAGTAAAATTTTGATATTTTAATGTGCCTGAACAAGGAAACAACATTTTATTGAGAAGAGCACATTTTAGTAGGCCACATAATAAAATTAATGATTTTAGCAGTACTAATTTTTTTTTAATTGTTAGGTACATTATCGTGTACGTAAGACTTTTTCAACTGACCGTGCAAAACACAAGTTGAGTTGATTTTAAAAACATGTTATATGGCCTACCTAGCCTATGAACAATTTACATTGTATCTCAAACTTAAGGAAAAAAGCACTTTACTTCGTAGCATAGTGCATTGTGTATGAGAATGAGTATGGCATACCTTAGTTTGACAGTTTAGTACTGCTCTACATACTTGGAAACAATGCTTTTTACATATCTGCATGTATCTAAATTATTTGTTGTATTACTCTTACTGGAACACTGCACCTATTAACTTTCAAACACATATGCAATGCATGCCAGCTACACGTTTCCCAAGGATACAGTAAGCATGACAAGTTGAAACAAACAAATGTGAAATAAATAAAACTTTATTATATGTGTAGTGTTAGCTCTGTTGTACTCGCGTCCATGCATAGCGCACACACTGTCCTTCCCATGACAGCCAGCCTCCCCACCTACAATATCTCTACTCTACAATATGTACTGAGGTAATTTTTAGTTACAATTACATCAACTTTTCTGAACTCTAGTTCTCCTTACTAGAACTTGCAAACAAAATGTAAATTGGCAGTCTAACGGGATGAACACTGTTATAATCCTGGAATCTTTCAATGCAGGAGCACTTAACATTTCTCACTTGATCAAAAAAGATAAAAGTTTGTATAAAAACAGCACACAATAGCTATACTAGGCCACATACTGTGTATAATTAAAGACAACGTGCACATCAACAACTTTATGTACAAATATTATTCTTCAAAATAAAACCAAAGTCAATAACTACTAAAGCTACCTTTCATGCCTCAAAAGCAGTGGTTAAGTGTCTCTTCATTCAGCCGCAACTACACATCTGGATGAACAATTATCACTTTTCTGGAAAGTTACGTTGTTTTTTGTTGCACATGGTTTAGTACTGTGTTTGTTTGAGAAATTTATATCAATCATGGTGTTTGGATCATAGTACCCATAGTTGAGAGACCTTAAAAGTTTCACAACACACACAAAATTTTAAAGCATTTATTGATAACCAACATTGTAAAAAATTATTGAGAACTCAAACGTATTAAATTAAAATCATTACACACACAACGTGGTCTTTTTAAAACACTGAAGAATGTGCAAAACACTGCTGACAATGTTTGCGACAAAGTGAAAGAGCAGATCATTTATATTTTCGTAATGCTATCATGTCCAAAAATAGAGCCTAGGAAACCATTTCTAGTGTTTTGGACCTGTGAAATTTTTTGGTAGTAAAATCTTCAAATGAAGTTAAATATCAACTTCCGTAGCTCTGTATATGTCCAAGAAATAATAGTTTTGCACTCCTGTAGCAATTTGGGAAAATTCTTCACCCTTCCACAAGCAGTGTGCCACTAAAAAATTTGCATATGTTTCAAACATTACAAAGGTAACAACTGTTAAGTAATACAGTCAACACACAATTAATTCAGACTTGCTGGTTTTTAAGCCTAACCACAATCACAATTGTATCATAACATCACTTAAATCTTGTCTGTAACCGTAACGAAGTACAGTAATTAATTTGTGGACTAACTTGACACATAATAGCCTACTTATTTGTTTCTTGGTGCAAATAAAATTAAGTAGAACATAATGTAAGCTAAACTATGTAGGCCTACTTATGTGCTGCACCACAATGATGCCAGCAGTATAATGTGAAGTACCTGGCCTTTTTGGTGCCCTAGTCTTTTATCTTCCTCTTATTCATTTATTTCAAATTGTGTATAACTCAATTTATTTTGCTCACATTTTGTTCTGTGCTTAACATGTGTATTTAAACAGCACCCCAACTAAGCTAGCCCACAAACCTCCGGCTTAGTGAGGCCTATTATATCAAGGATAGGGTAGGAAGCGCTACCATGTCATTTAAGAAGAAATGTGTGTGTAGGTATAGCTGACTACCCAGTCTAGGCTGTTAGGGCTGCCCCCTCTTTGTAGCGTGTGCAGTGCAGAAGTGCGTCGGTTCTCATCAAAATCTAAATTATTGTCACATCAATTAATTTTTGTTTCGTATCTGATATTATTCAACACTTCAAGATTTGAAAGAGGGACTGTGACTCTGCGAAGTCATTTAAGACCGCTCATCAATGAACGCTGGGCCCAGCAGTTAAAAATTTCCTAATAGCTGCCTGCAGCTTTTATTTTCATTGTGAGTTCTGTAACCAAATATTGTATTTTGATGGTGATCTATACGATGTTGGTGACCGTTGCGGTGGGTTACTTAGGGTTAACAGGACGTGCAGAATTAATTTTGTGACTAGTTAGTTTTTTTTTAATTAATAGTTTAATTGCTCTGTCATAAGTATGCCTTGTTTAGTGTCATTCTAATCAGGATTTAATTTGTAACATTTTATCTAAGTAACTTTTTTGTGTAACTATGACGCCTTGGTTTATACACTGAAAAAATTACGTTTAGCATTAAGTTCTGGCCCAGGCCGGACGCCTGGACCCAGACATGATGGCGCCGCTCAGGAATGCGCTGGGCTGACATCGGTCTGGAACATTCTGGTTGGTCAGTCATTTCCGGCGGCCCTGGAATGAGCAGTGGCTCAATAACAGCATTTGACAGATTTCGGCTATAATATTGTAATTTTGAGTAATTTTAATTAATGTATGTACACATTTTGCGTGTATGTACACCATGTTTCAAATTCACTTTAACATATAATTTGTAAGTATAATTTGTAAGTTATTGTAATAATCAGAGGAGTTCCTCGCAGTGGCCGCAGTGTGGCGCTAGTTTCGGTGGCGCGCATGGGCGCGCTTACCAAAGTTCTCGCCCCAGTCGTTTCCGATCAGCACACTTGGTAAGACGTGTAAGCCCGCGCTCGCTGAAATGCGGACCAAGACACTTGGCCAGCCGGCCAGGTTTCAGTTGAAGGCTTCCGATGGCGCAAGTAATGTAATGTAAAGGCTACCAAAGTTTGACCACTACCAGTGGCTTAATTTTATTTTGTTCGTAATTCGTGATGGAGGGCACAATCAGGCATAGCACGCGCTAACAGCGGAACTCCTTTGTGTTGGCCAAGCCTGGCCAACTAGTTCATACTAAACTTTGTTTTTTTTTCTTTTGCTTTGCGTGTGCTCATGTTTGAGTAACCCACCGGTGGAGGCCTATTTCATTTTTTTTTTTTGTTCCGTTTTGTTTGTTGCTGCCAATAAACAAAAATGTAAAGTGTAAAGAGAGTAAAGCCATTCATTCAAAGGAACGCATTAAATTTGTTTTCACTTCAGTAAAACCCGCATACTTCGAACACCATGAACTTGAACCCAAGATAAGAACTCTGCTCTACCGCACGTGATGCTGCGGTAATACTGCTCCCAATTTTGTTTTTTCTCTATTTGTCTGCATGTCCAGATGAGTACAGTAACAAACAGATAGCAAGGGACCACCACAATAAACTATCTACACAATTTTTTACTTCGTAAAATCTTGTAGGCTATTCGTACTACAGTTAGTTCACTAACTTCACAAAATCAGCCAGAGCACTTTACACAATAACACATTGACTTCATAATTCACCAATTCGACGGCAAACAGTGGCATGTCGTCTTCAGGATGCTGCAGTTCGGAACTAGATGTTGACAGCTGTAATACTGTTGAGTCTCTGGTTACCATCTGCATCTCACAGATGAAATAATATTGTCTTATAATCCACATAGTAGGCCCTCAGGGTTACGGAAGTATTCTAACAATCGTTTTCCTGAAACAGTTCAATTATCTTAGTAAAACAGCATAAAAAATAACTACTTTAAGGAACGCATTACCCAAACAAGTTAACTAGGCCTATATATTGCTTCAGTTGACAAAAGCTGTGAACACATCAAGACAAAAATTGGTTTATTCTCCAAAAGCATTTTTTTACACTCGCGCCTTACAACGTTAACAGAAATGATAGCAATTCACAACTTGGAGACCTAAACATGCTTGACAACACTAAATTTGGAGTGTAAATCACATTATTAACTTACCCTACAGTAATTATCTTTAAAGCACTCAGACTAACTTATTTGAACTGATAAATTTGTATAGAATGCAAAATATTAAAACCCATACCCACAACATAGCATCAACACAACTGTTTCTGTTAAGCCTACAAAATTTCTCGTAAAGTTGAATTCTGTTTCCACTTCAACGGTTACGGATACTGATATTTTAACTTACAAGCATAACATAATTCATTAGATTTCACAGTTTTTGCATATATACTAAGGTTAAAATGAATATAATGAACTATAATAATAATAAGTTTTACACTCGCAAATATGTGCTAACGCCCGGTGGCGAGCAGACATCCCCACGGCACCAATCCTGAGTCCCTTCCTAAACCTTCCAACCCCCTTCATTTTCACCAACTCCTCCCACAGTACATTCCACTCACTCACTGTCTTCACCAGCAGTGACTGTCTAACCCACTCCGTTCTCCTCCATACCCTATGAATCTTCTCACTGTTGCCACCTTTACCCTTAACAGTTCCCTTAGCTTGCAGGCCAAACTGCCCCATTCCCCAACCCGTTCATCACCTTATACAACCTGACCAGTCTTTCCATTCTAGTCCTGTTGCAACAGTTTCCATCTCCTCACCAGCCTAACACTGACTTTTGCACTTACTCATCCCCCATCTCGCTGCCCTTCTCTGCACCTTCATCTACACATACGGATCCCACTCTGTCCCAACACATTCCAACACTGGAATTACCATAGTGCAATATGACTTTCCCTTCACCACCCCACTAACCCACCCACAACTTCCTCCCGAGCAGTCCTAAAGCCCTTTTTACCTTCTCAACCACTCTGTTCACTGTATCACAACCCCTAGATACTTATATTTTGTAGCTTCCTCTATCTCCTGCCAATCCCATCTGTATACCTCTCTACTCACCACTATTAGTAGCTTACCCTATTTTTAAAACTACACTTTAAAGTTTACTTTCTACAAACAAATTAACAACAGTTAAGTAATTAAAACAAAAAAATACATTACTTACCTAATACATATATAATTGTTGGGGCAGACATTCTTCTGTAGTCTAGGCATTGCCAACACATATTTACAATTACCATCCAGTCTTCCTTTGGGAAGATATGAACTTGCTTATAAAAATACAGAAATTTAACGGACATATTAATTCCTGTAGCCATTGGGTTCTTCTGAAGACATAATTGAAGTCACTGAAGTTTCTACAACGCGCTTGTCTTCACTTGCACTAACCTCAGTTACCAGGCTACCATATAATAATGTACTATAATTTAAAAATTCATGTAATTTCCACGGCTACGACAATGAAACAAACATTTCTTAAATAAGCTAAAATGGATTACAAAATAAATATAATTATATCACTAAAATATTCTTCACTTTTCACGAAGTTTATATCATCCTTTGTGGTCACCTTAAAACATTACCATTTTATTCCTTATTCTCAAATATCAAATTATACTCCACACTGCCATAACAATTCAAAAAACTTCATTGTAAACGACTCTATAAATATTTTTCATGACTCGTCGCATGCGGCCCTATAACCTCAAAAACTACACACATGTTCATTCTGTCGTCAGTTTGCTACACATAAAATGAGTTTAAGAAGTTAAACTGCCAAGAATGGGCATTTAAGTTTTAACTTAAATTAGCTGGGTTTAATCGAAGTTTGTGTGTGGTGGGATGCAGTAAAACAATAATCTTAGTTAACTCAGCTTTTAACTCGGCTTAACAAGTTAAACGATTGTGGTGAAACCGGCCCTAAGACAAGTATTCAAGGATTATATTTAATAAATTTTAAAATTTTTCCAACTGATTTTTTGAATGTATTCTAATTTTTGTTTTAAGAACAGTCCAACAATTGTTTTTATTTTTCCCGCAAATTTGAAATAGGCAAGCTCAGTTCATATTAATTGTAACAATAGTATGTCACATGTGTCACCTGTTAATACTTTTTACTTCACTACAAAATTATTTCATATTAAGCGTGGCAAAACTATTAAGAAAGAAGGAAACTTAATAAGTAGTATATTTTACTTACTGTGTGTACGGTGTACTATGCTAATGAAATATATTTGTTAAAGTGGTTAAGTTTTAAGATAGTGTAGGTGTGTAGGGACTGACACCTGAATATCCACATTAACAGAACACACAAAACAATTATAGTTTTAAAAAAATGATGTAATTTACTATTAGAAAAAGGTTTGATATCATGAGAGGAAACTGACTGAAATTAAAACATAGCATTCAAAATCACACAGTTCTGAAATCGTATTTTGAAGTTAAAATTATTAATTACCGATAAAATAGTAGCACTCCAATTTATTAAAAATTATCCTCAGGGTTTAAATAACAGTTCAAATTAAATGTCTCAAATAATAACTCGGCTGTACAAATATAAAGACTAATTCTCCCAGGACTTCAAGTCCAAATTGAGAAATAAATAGTTTAAGTTATGGAAAAGTTCAACTTAATCATCATCATTAAAACACTTATAATCTTTTAAAAGTAGTTTTATGGAAAATTTCAACTTAATAATCATCATTTAAACACTTATAATCCTTTAAAAGTAATTTGGAACAAAATTATTTGCCGTAATATACAAAATTTTGGGTGGCAAAGAAATGTTCTAATTTTCACTTAGCTAGCCAAAATGATTTATAACGGCGTCCTCTTCTGTTCTTGATGTTCACTATTAAATTGCTATTGTAATTCCTATTGCTCGACTATCTTCTTTCACGGTCGGCGAGTCTACTATATTCACTACATTTTGGTGGCACTATCTCAAATCCTATATTTAGGATGGACCCAAATTTAAACGATTCTTTAGGGTGTAAAATTAATCCGTCACTATTAGTTTGAAGAAGCCACCAAAAAGTCCCTGTAGCATACATAAAATTAAGGACTACAAGATCATAACCTCCAATCCTTAATTAAAACATTGAAAATGTGGTATATATCGCAAGTAAACAAAAATATAGTGAAATTATTACTCAAATATTAATAAAATAACAATCAGCAATTTAAAATTATTACTTTTACTGTAATTACAACTCTGGAAAAAACCATTTAATATTAATTAGTGACTCGTTGTCGGCATAGAATCGCCATGTTGTCATATTAAAAAAATTACGTCGGGGCTTCTAAAAATACGGTAAAATATTACAAATACTCTTAAAACACATAATATAGCATAAAAATACGTTTTTAGTGGTTAAAATACATTTCTGTTAGTTTTAAAATAAGTTAAATTTACAGTAAATGCATTTACTATAATATTCATACTGCATATGTCACATAAAAAAATAATTTATTCATAAACAAAAAAAATTTTATGTCAAAGTAAAAAAAATACTATATCTCGTGTTTTGAAAATGTTAAGTTATAGTGCCATGACATGAACATGAGCGAAAGTAAATCAGCTTGTTTTACTTAAATATCAAAGCTAGTGACAAGCCGACAACAATATTTTAGCCAACAATATTTCAATGTGTAACTGCTATTGTTGCCGTTGCCTACGTTATTATTCAAAAAAGAGAGGGGGTTTTCATCTCCGAAATCCACGTCGCTGTATTTCATATGGTGGCTGCTAGACGTATCTCTTATGAGCAGTAAAAGAGGCACTTTAACACAGAGTTGTGTGCGCAGTATGGTCCAATGCTTGATATTGTTACGTATTACGATTGTTTAGCGTACCATGTATATTATTTTCCATTAAAAACGTGTATTTCAATACTATAATAGCCATTGAAAGGCGTAAGTAACAGAACTAAGTACAGTACGTATGTAGGACAATTTAAATGTTATAACTATTCAGGAACTTGTAGGGTTGTAAAAATCATTTTTTAGGTGTAGGTTTAGCTATTGTATCATTGTATTATGACATATGTTATTCAAATGAAAATTTTATACCCAGACGTCTTCTGAATAAAATTATATTTACCTTTCCCTCGACACCAAACATACCATATAAAAGACGACAAAAAATGACCATGTGGAAATTAAAATGAAAAGTCCGTGTTTCACAGTTACTGGCTTAAAACCATTACTTTTTTAAAATCAAAGATTAATTTGTTTTCTTCTGAGTAAAACTGTACCTGATAAGCATATACATATTTACCCTACTCCTGACCACAAAAACGTAGTTGAAACATGCGCTCCAATACAAAGTGCAAACATTGATTAAATTATGACGCCATTATCAACTACTTTTTAAAAATAAATTATTAATACATTCCTGTCTTTTTCGGGCGTAAGATATATTTTGTCGAGGATATTTTATTCGTTAGAAACTAATTTTATAGATAGGCCTACCTGTGATTTATGAACAATCTATATAATGTATAGCTAATTTTATAGACAACTAGCTGTACCCTGCGCACGTTGCTACGCCACTAACTAAAATAAATTTGAAGGAAAGATATTACACAATTGTTCAATTTACATCAATTCTTACGTCACCCACAACTCGAAACATCATTCGTTTGCTGTTTTAGTTTCAATTCAAATCAGCTTTAACTGTCACACAATATATGAAATTCATTGGAATGATAGTGGCGCCATCTGTCGAAGATTGGTCGTACTAACTCAGAAACCTTCGTGGGCTCGTGCACAACACTTTGCTGAAGATCATCACATGATAAAAAGCATAGTTTACGATTCTATAAAGGACATACAAACATTCATTTTTATATATGTAAATAGATAACAGAAAATTAAAAGTTGTTATGTGATGCTGAGCCTTTAATGTGCTAGTTATGTAATTTTATATTGATTTGGTATTTGTGTAATGAACACTGTTATTGGGGAATTTTGTCACGTATCTGAATTATGTTACAAACCTGTTGGTAGCATTAGCAAGTCGAGACAATGTTAGTGTAGTGTTACAATTGTAACTCTTCTTTTTCGTAGTGACAAGATGAACTTGACGAAGTTTTGATAATGGAGGAGTAACAGAACTATCTAAAGAATGTGATATAGTTGAAAATGAAACTAATACTAAGCTAGGATAACATTTCTGAAAAACATTGTGGATATGCATCAGATTCGACAGAACATAACCCAATTTCGCACTGTGCACATTTACCTACACAAAAATATGGAAAGAAAACTCTGAAGTTCCTAGATTCATGGAAAACTAAGTATCCTTGGATTCTCTCCAAATCTGATATTGGCATGCTTTATCAATTTTGTCATGCTGTGTATGCTGAAAATCACTGCAAACTGAAAAATTTGTCAGAAAATGCATTTGTTGCTGCTGATTCACAAATTGGAAAAAAGCCATTCCAAGACAAGTTTACCTATTGAAGCTCAACTCATTTCGAAATATCACAAAGAGCACGAGGAATAACAAATATGCCTTTTAAAAGTTCTTAAAGCTTTACAGTATCTAGCAAGGCAAGGCATTGCTCTGCAAGGTCATTATGATGATGAAAGCAACTTTACACAGCTTCTCTCAGTTTTATATGAAGATGAAGTGTTTCGCACATGGCGACAAAGGAAAATAACATGGACAAGTCCAGATGTTCAAAACAAAGTCCTTGATATGTTTGCCAGGGAAATATTGCTGTCCATAATTAGGGAAATAAATTATTGTGGTTCATATGCTTTAATTGTTGAAGGAAATCAAGACATCGCTGGCACTGACCAGCAGTCTGTATGCATTCGTTACGTAGACCAAAATTTGCTACCACAGGAGCTGTTTATTGGAATGCACTCAATGGTGTCGACTACTGGTAAAAGCCTTGCGAAAATGATTTTGGATATACTGTGTAGGCTACAGCTTCCTCTAAGTAAGTTAAGAGGTCAAACACACGATGGAGCTGCAAACATGCCTGGGCAGTATAACGGAGCCCAAGCTATTATCAAAACAAAACAACCATTGGCGCTTTATGTGCACTGTACCACTCATGCATCAAATCTTGTCGCAGCTTCAGTTGCAAAAAGTTGTTCTGTGATTTCTACAACATTGGAGTGTGTCAATGAACTATGTGTTTTAGTGAGTCAAGAGTGGGAAACTAAAGACTGCGTTATGTGATCTTACAGTTGCAAATAGTGTATCACCAAGGCAAATTAAGCCACCGTATCCAACAAGATGGCTTTGTCGTGTGGGACCAATTCGATCTACCATAGAACATTATGGCACCGTTCTTTTTGCATTAGAAAAAACTAAAGCAAGTAATGAATAAGCAAATGAACTGCTTGATAAATTCAGCAAAGGAAACACATGTCTCGGATGATCATGGCTGTTGAAATATTTTCACATTTGAAGAATTTGAATAAAGCATTACAAGGCAACAAACAAACTGTTTCTGGAGCTATCGCCGCGGCTAAAATCGTCACATGTTCGTTCAAGGATGGCCGCATTCACAGGGTATCTGATATACCATATGGCAGAGCTCTATCAACCCGTATAAAAGAACATAAAAACAATTGCAAAAAAGGCGAAACTCAAAAATCTAGACTGGCCGAACATGCATGGGAAAATAGCCACAAAATCCTTTGGGAAGACTCTAAACCACTTACACAGGAAACTGACAAAATTAAAAGAAAAATAAAAGAATCAGCCTTTATTATTAGCAATAACAAT